>JBBPBX010017205.1:22770-47139 GCA_038048925.1 Garcialebias charrua | reverse complement strand
TTCACTTTGCTTCGGACTAGGGTCTGGAGTTTCTCCTATAGAGAACCGATTCTTGCTGGAGGCGTGGCCTCTGCTGAGGAACAAACCCATTGGATCTGATTTTACCCAAGCGTTAACGTTGGGCCGTGACGTATGTTGCGCGGAGCAGGGGGTCCACATGAGTGGACACGAAGCAGGCTAACTGTTCAGATAAATGGCTCAGATACCACTCGGTGGATATTTTTTCTGCTACCAGTGTGTAATTATATGTCTTTAATTTACTAACTGTTGGCCTGGATGAAACATTTGAGATACAATTCGATTTTTTATAATTTATTTTCGTAGCGCCCCCGAGGCTGTTTGGAAAAAGTCAAACCGAAACAATTTAAATCTAGCAGATTTGACCATTTTGTGAATTGATTAAGGAACGGCTAAGCTCAGGAACCCTTTTGCTATAACGTCAGCTAAGAAATATATTTTTTCTCAGCAAAGAAATAATAGTTTTTACCGTGTTTTCTTGTAAATTCCTTCGTGCCGGCAGCCATTTTAAGCAGGGCAAACTGACGACGTCAGTCGACGTCGTTCAAAACTCCGCCTTCTGTTCTCTGATTGGTCCGGCCAAAAATCTGCCAGCGAAATCCTTCTCTATGGGAGAAGTCCCAGACGGAGCAGTGAAGGGAAATGAGAATTGAGCAGAGCTGCGTAGGAAGGCGAGGGCCAGGCTAGGTCTTTTGTAGTTTTGTCAGGTTTTGTGAAAAGGTTGTGGACAAATAATGTGCTGCGAGATAAGAATGATCTCAGTTTGAAGAAATGTTTAACTCTGACCAGAGTGGCACGTTAATGACTAATCTGAGTGGGGACGAGACTAAAGTGGAGTTTTGTCATCTTTCAATTCAATTTAATTCAGTTTATTTAAATAACACCAAGTCACAACAGAAGTCGTCTCAGGGCACTGAACAGAAATATTAATATACAGTACATTTAAATAAACACAATTTAGTAAAGTTATCTAAGAACCCTTAGAACCAGTTTGAATCAAACCTCAGCACTTGTCAAATGCACGTTTGTCTTAATTCTAGTTAAATATAAACTAGGGCTGTCAACGTTAACGTGTTAACGCATGCAATTAATTAAAAATGATTAACTTGTTATTAATTCTCAATCGCATCATCTGTACAGTTTCTTTTTTATAGAAACATTTCACCCTCTATCCGGAGGGCTTCATCAATTATTGGATTTTGTACCTGGATGATTTGTTGCCTTGAACCACTTTGGCTGAGCCTGCCTGCCTGGGAGGAGTCGACGAGGGACATGGACGGCCCCCAGAAACCATCCTGGCTCCAGCAAACTGGTTGGTCCACTTAAGGTGTTTACTGCTTGGTGGAGAAATAGTTTACTGGAACTCCTCTGACTGATTAATCCCTCCAGATAAAGGGAGAAACGTTTCTATAAAAAAAGAAACTGTCCAGATGACCCGACTGAGACAATAACATGTTTTCTTCAACATTTTATGAAAACCTGCACATTTACGTTTCAAGCTTACAAAGTTAAGCATTGCAATTAACCAGATTAATCACAGCCCAAGAGTGTGATTAATCTCATTAAAAAATTTAATCGATTGACATCACAAATATAAACCTACACCTTTACCTGAACCTCAACGTTGTTTTAGTGACCAGATCAAACTGCAACCTCCTGGCTGAAGAAGCCTGACGACCTGCTACTGTAGTTATTTTCCGTGAAATGTTATCTAAACTTCAAAAAAATTTAATTTAAATTTCTTCATGTGATCAGATAAATAAAAGTCCAGATATAATCCATCCATCCATCCATTATCTTTTACCCGCTTCTTCCATTTTGGGTCACGGGGGTTGCTGGTGCCCATGTCCAGCAATCACAATGCGAGGGGCGGGGTACACCCTGGACGGGTCGCAAGTCCATCACAGGGACACATAGACACAAACGAGACAAATAACCATTCACTCTCTCACTCACACCTAGGGATAATTCAGAGTTACCAATCAGTCTAACATTCATGTTTTTGGTCTGTGGGAGGAAACCGGAGTACCCAGAGGAAACCCACGCATGCATGCAGAGAACATGCAAACTCCACCCAGAAGAGCCCCTGGACCGGGATTTTAATCGACAACCTTCTCGCTGAGAGGCAGCAGCTCTACCAGTTGCGCCACCGTGCTGCCCCCAGACATAATCATTATACAAAATTTTATTACAAAAGAAAAATTCAATCTAGTTCCACGAAAACGGCTGCAAGGGTTTTCAATGGAAGCTGCAGGAAAATCCTGAAGTAAAACAGTGGAGAAATGAGCAGTGCCAGAACAAAGGGTAGCGCCTCCAGAAACAATATCTAGGAGTCAAGAAAGAAAATCTGCCCCTGCTATCCATCGGAGGAGCAGTTAAACAGGGTCTATGATGCAACAAACCTGAGTTCAGTTTTCTACTGGTGGATAAAACTATATCCCTGAATGAGTCCAGGTCTGCCGGACCCACGTGGACAGCAGGCTACATGATGCATCCACCCACACAGTAAGAAAACTAGTTCATCTGAACAACGCATCGCAAAATTCACATCAAAACAACACTTATTCATCATCACCATCCTCGTTGTCATCGCCCTCCTTCTCCTCCTCATCATCATCATGATCATTCATTCAACCTTTATTTAGACAGGTAAATCGTATTGAGCCTCGAGGGCTCATTTACGAAAGCGACCTGCTACAAACTAAAGAATGATGAACATCAATGATACAAATACATTAAACAGTAAACAAAAGAAAAGAAAAAGTAGCAAAAACATTATAAGGTAGATGTACAAAAAAATCAAAGACAGGAACATATCTGCATTGGTTTTTGCCAGGATTCCAACAGATTCTGAAAACCATCCAGAGAGGTCAGGGCCGAGAGCTTCAGATCTTTTTGTAAGATATTCCAGGAAGCAGGAGCAGAGTAGGAGAAGGCCCTTTTTCCAAGTTCAGTCCTCACTGAGGGGACACTGCAGGTGATCATGTCCTGAGAGCGCACACTGTAGCTGCACTCACGCAAAGACATGTAGGAGGAGATGTATGAGGGCAGCAGACCAAGCAGTGATTTGAAGATGAAAATGTACCAGTGGAAGAGTCTGCGTGAGGTTAATGATGTCCAATTAACCAGTGAATACAGGGTGCAGTGGTGGGTACGATAATCACAGCCAGTTATGAATCTTAGTGCACCATGATAGACAACATCCAACATCCGCAGGGTGCTTGTAGGAGCATTCATGTATAGAATGTCACCGTAATCAATGGAGGGAAGGAAAGTCACAGATACAAGGCGTTTCCTAGCATTCAGTGTTAGACATGATTTATTTCTGAAAAAGAAACCCAGTTTAACTTTCAGTTTCTTCACTAGGTTTTCCACGTGGAGTTTAAAAGAGAGATGCGAATCGACCAGGATACCCAAATATTTATAGGAATCAACAAACTCAATAGGGACACCATTTGAGGAAAGAATCAGAGGAAGATCTGCTGGGACCGACTTCCTACTTGAAAAAAACATCCCTTTTGTTTTTTCAGCATTTAGGACAAGTTTGAGACGGAACAAATCTGACTGAATGATGTCAAAAGCGGATTGCAGTAACTGGAAAGCCTTAGCTACTGTTTTAGCTCGGCAATAAACAACTGTATCATCAGCATAGAAATGTAAGGATGCATCAGGGATGCTCTGACCTACATTAGCTATGTAGATTGTAAAGAGGGTTGGTCCTAAAACTGAGCCTTGTGGTACACCATTTTTAACTGTTAAATAGCTGGAAAAAGTACCGTTATGTTGGACACATTGCCTCCGATTGGAAAGATAATTAGAAAACCAACCGATGGTGTGATCAGAGAAACCGATTTCTGAGAGCTTATGACACAGGATGTTATGATCCACAGTGTCAAAAGCTTTAGATAGGTCTAAGAAAAGTGCAGCACAATAATCCTTAGCATCCAATGCTTCAACAACATCATTAAGAACCTTCAGAGAAGCAGTTGTTGTGCTGTGTTTTTTCCTGAAACCAGATTGATGGAGAGGTAAGATGTTAAATGAGTCCAGATAATTTTTGATCATCATCCTCGTCATCATCGACTGGTTCCACCTTCTTGGCAGAAGGCCTGCCAGGTCCACTCTTCTTGTTGGTGTTGATCTTCCTGGATCCTCCCTTGACTCTGAAGGCAGCAACGTCTTTCTTATACAGTACTTCTCTTTCAGTTTTGCAGCTTTGGCCTTGTCTTGTCTTTGGTGCTCTGCGTGGACCACAACTCGCTGAGCATCTTGGCCACGTCTCTGATGGAGATGCCAGGGTTCTCCTCCTTGATCCAGGGACAGTGGCCGGAACAGAAGACAAAGAAATTAGACGGAGGCCTTTTGGGGGCACTGGGGTCCTCATTCTTCTTCCCCTTCTTGGCGCCTTTGTGAGGAACATAGAACTTCATCTCCCTGTCACAACAGACATTATCATACTTGGCCATCTCATCAAACTTCACCTTCCCCTTGGCTGACATGGTCTTCCATCTCTCGGAGCACTTCTTGGAGAACTCGGTGAAGTTCATCCTTACTGGGTGTTTCTTCTTGTGCTCCTCGCAGCAGGTCGCCATGAAGAAGGTGTAGTCTGAGGTCTTTCCTCTGGGCTCGTTCTGGTCCTTCATCATGGCTGCAAATAAGCTGTTTTCAGTGGGACAAGTTGTGGGCGTGTGAACGAGGAAGACCATGCCACTTTGTCACCCTCACTAACTTGACTAAAACAGGTTCTGCAGCTCCTTCCTCCTGTTCACTAATAAAACAACTTCAGTCCCCCAACGTTTCATACTGGTTTAAACATCATTCTGTGAACCATTATGTTGCAACAAGTTTCACATTACAGTACATGGTTATTTACTTAGAACTTGATGTTTAGTTGCAAGCACAAATACTGTTGGCAGCAGAAGCAGCTGGCTGTGGCACTTCTGGTTTCAGCCTGGGACACTTTAAATAAGATTTCATAATATTAATAGCATAATAACATTTAGACTGCATGACCATGTGATGAAAAACTGCCAACAGTGTAAGATTTTTAAACTGGTGTTTACATGAAACACTGTGAATTTTAAGACTGGAGTTGTTTTAAGACAACTGTAACCCAGTTTGCTGCTGGTTCCACTCAAACCAGTTGTTAGATCATTGGCCCAGTCTCAACATCTTTGTCTCTCCAGTCTAAGGTTGTTAAAAGAGGTATGCAACAGGTATATCAATTGTTTACTACCACTTTACAATTTCAGACGTCAAAGAGCAGACGTTTCCATTTAGGCATAATCAACTTTAAGGCAACAAAAATATTTGATAAAAGCTTTTGTTGGAAAATGTTGATGGTGAACACACTTCCTTGATCAACTGAATCCATTGTTACAGCAACCTGAGTCATCAAGGTTAGATCAAGGACCTGCTCAGATATGGCATAAAAATAGACAAGAAATTGTCAAAATGGATATTGTTTCCTTATATTCCTCACTTCTTGACAATCCTCTTCATGGGAAAGGTAGGGAGAAACACAGACTAAAAAGTAAGCCTCAAACCTACACTATACAAAAACTAATATTTCTGGGAAAAATCCTGACCTGTGTCAGAAGCGTCATGTAAGTATTTGTGTCTACAGTGTTTAATGATGGAGATATGAAGAGTTAAGAAAGACCATTCACTCCCAGTTTTGGAGAGAATATTCTTATGAATGGAAGTCAATGACAGTTAGAATGTGTGCACTTTGCACTGTTGCAGGATTTTAAGAACATTGTGGCATCCTGCAGCAATTAATTGGAAGAAAGAAACTCAAAATATGTATATTCTGATGTATAAACCTTAGAAGAAATGCAACATTTGTGGGAGTAAGAGGAGGTTGTTCGCTAAACTTGTAGAAAGTTTAGACGGCTGTTGTGTGAAACATCAAAATACCAGTTAAAGCACATGAAGCCAAACTTTGCATGACTTATTAAGACTTTCACTTGTGTTTCTATGATGTATGTCTGAGGTACACAGCTCCAAAAAAGGCTGAGATTTCTAACTTGTTTTTGCCCCAACCTCATTGTTATCTTTGCGAATATTTTTCACAGCTGCGTGTTTTGATATATTCTTTGTGTGATTCTTTTTAAAGCTTTGGAAGGAGTTGGAAATCAAATATTGTGACAGAAAGGGAGAAATAAAGGGCAAGCCGTAATTCTTGAACATTAGCACCCTCATTAAACAAATGCAAGGCTTTCGTGGACCATTCTAATAATTGGAAAACACATTAGGCAACACCCTGGTTTGTTAAACTGGGGGAGACGATCTTTTCCAAGTTCCTGGTGCACGTATCAGTCTTACTGGTCTGACAATAATGTTAATCCTATAGTCAAAACTTTCCTTATAAATCAGACAGCCTGCTTCATTAAGTAGCCTGATGGATTGTCCAGGTGGTGTAGGGTGAGTTTGACATCTTTGTCTTTGCTTTACAAGACTTAATCCACCCTGATGTCAAAGTTTTCATTAAAAGATTTGGTGACAGGGAATGGAGAAGCTTATTTGTGTTGTCAGCAGAGTCTGTCCAATCTCCTTCACAGCCAAGGACGGATCACGCAAACTTACAGCCGAAACATTCGTATCTGCAGGTTTTAGGGGGTATAAAATACGATTCAATGTAAATTCATTTTCCCATTTCAAGAATTCTCAGCTGCAGTTGTACAAACAGCAGAAGGCATTTACGACGGAGCGTGTATTTAACAAAGGACAAAACTGAGCGAGCACTTCTCTCTGTTAGAGCCAGGGAAAATGCCTCCACCTCCTATTTTAGTCTGGAAAAGTCATTGCTGGTAAATCATTCTTTTCAGAATTTGTTGCAATTACTCCACCCACCCCCAAAACATAAAAGTATTCAATTTCTCAATAAAAATGTGAATATTCAGAATTCTTTCAGGGAAGCCAGCTCAGAAAAGGGGGAGGCAGTGAAAACAAAAAATAATGGAAGAAATATTTTACATTTAACATGTTTTCAACCGGACACACCTGCCAGACCCAACCAACTTCACCCTCCAAACAACTGGGCGTATAGTCTAAAGTTGAAGATGCTTCACTTCCCATCGGGGGAGCTTTCTCAGTTCAAGTGGTGGCTCCTGAACAAAAATATTATTGGGGCAGATATAAATTTCCTGAAATAATAACTGCACACATTTTACAAACTGCATTACATTTCCTGTGGTAAAAATAGGAGACATGCTGCTCAATATTTAATTAATTGTTTAGATTTTTTTTGTGCACAAAATTACCACCTTTTTGCTTCCTCCTGTGAGTTGAGGCTGTGCCTCATGAAAAACAGTTTTGACTAATGAATCAGAGAAACAGACACCTCCCACCTGTAAAGAGGATAATTTGATTGCTTCAATGCATAATTAAATTCATTCATTCATTCAGCTGTTATTTAGGCAGGTTAATCCCATTGAGCCTTGAGGACTCATTTACAAGAGAGACCTGGCTACAAACAAAGAATGATGACAACAGCGAAAGTAGACGTTCCTTTGACAATCAACAATAGACAATCATAAGAGAGAAATACAGATTAAAATTATTATTATTTTTTTTAAAGATGTCAAAATAGCAAAACAGCTAGCTTATAAGGCAAATGTAGAAAACTAAAAACAGGAACATGTCTGCATTGGTTTTGGCCAGGATTCCAACAGATTCTTAAAGCCATTTAGAGAGGTCAAGGCCGAGAGCTTCAGATATTTTGTAAGATATTCCAGGAAACAGGAGCAGAGTAGGAGAAGGCCCTTTTGCCAAGTTCAGTTCTCACTGAGGGGACACTGCAGGTAATCATGTCCTGAGAGCGCACACTGTAGCTGCACTCACGCAAAGACATGTAGGAGGAGATGTATGAGGGCAGCAGACCAAGAAGTGATTTAAAGATGAAAATGTACCAGTGGAAGAGTCTGCGTGAGGTTAATGATGTCCAGTTAACCAGTGAATACAGGGTGCAGTGGTGGGTACGATAATCACAGCCAGTTATGAATCTTAGTGCACCATGATAGACAACATCCAACATCCGCAGGGTGCTTGTAGGAGCATTCATGTAGAGAATGTCACCGTAATCAATGGAGGGAAGGAAAGTCACAGATACAAGGCGTTTCCTAACATTCAGTGTTAGACATGATCTGTTTCTGAAAAAGAAACCCAGTTTAACTTTCAGTTTCTTCACTAGGTTTTCCATGTGGAGTTTAAAAGAGAGATGTGAATTGACCAGGATACCCAAATATTTATAGGAATCAACAAACTCAATAGGGACACCATTTGAGGATAAAATCAAAGGAAGAACTGCTGGGACAAACTTCCTATTTGAAAAAAGCCTACCTTTGGTTTTGTCAGCATTTAGGACAACTTTGAGACTGAACAAATCTGACTGGATGATGTCAAAAGCGGATTGCAAAAGCTGGAAAGCCTTAGCAACTGTTTTAGCTCGACAGTAAACAACTGTGTCATCAGCATAGAAATGTAAGGATGCATCACGGATGCTCTGACCTACATTACCTATGTAGATTGTAATGAGGGTTGGTCCTAAGACTGAGCCTTGTGGTACACCATTGCTGACTGTTAAATAACAGGAAGAAGTATCATTATGTCGAACACATTGCGTCAGATTGGAAAGATATTTAGAAAACCAACCAATGGTGTTATCTGAGAAACCGATTTCTGAGAGCTTATGACACAAGATGTTATGATCCACAGTGTCAAAAGCTTTAGACAGGTCTAAGAAAAGTGCAGCACAATAATCCTTAGCATCCAATGCTTCAACAACGTCGTTAAGAACCTTCAGAGAAGCAGTTGTTGTGCTGTGTTTTTCCTGAAACCAGATTGATGGAGAGGTAAGATGTTAAATGAGTCCAGATAATTTTTGATTTGAGAGTTTATCAGTTTTTCTAGAACCTTGGCTAAAATGCAGAGTTTAGAGATCGGTCGATAATTGTTCAGTGAGGTGGGGTCACCTCCCTTCAGCAAAGGAAGAACAAAGGCTGTTTTCCAAGCATCCGGAATGGAGTTTTGGCTTATGGACAGATTAAAGATGTGGGTCACAGGGACTGTGATGATATGAGCAGCCAGCCTTAAGAAATAAGGTGGAAGTTCATCTGGACCTGCAGATTTTTTAGGATCAAGATCTTTTAACAGTTTATTTCCCTCACTGACTGAGAACGGAGAAAAAGAGAAGGTGTGATTAACTGAGGACTGACTTGTAGGAGGGATTAATTAACATAACACACAACTGTCTGACACATGAGAGAGAGAGCAGATTGCTGAACACTCATCTCAGAATTGTCTGGATCTTTGACCCCCGGACTTGGAGAATGGCCCTATCCGATCCTAGGACCTACCTTTTTAAGAAAACTGCTTTCAGGCTTGTGGTAGAGGAGCTGAGCTCAAGGTGCAACCCAATAACATGGAAGTACAAGCTGAGAGTTTTGTTATGTATGATGGATGGATGGATTTCACACGTTTTTACACCTGGACATGTCATTCTATGTTTAGTTCTCATTCCTGTCCTCTCAACCCCCAGCTCCTTGAAGCAGATGCCCAGTTGTCCTGAGTCTGGTTCTGATGGAGGTTTCTTCCTGTTAAAAGGGAGTTTTTCCTTTCTGCTGTTGCCATTGCGCTTGCTCAGAATCGGAGACAGCGACAACATGCTGGCTTCCTTGGATAGATAACTTTTACTAACTAGCTATTGTATGTCATTGCTTTTGTTCAGTGTCCTGAAATGACTTCTGTTGTGACTTGATGCTTTCATAAATAAACTGGAATGAATTGAATTTACGGCAGCACGGTGGCGTAACTGGTAGAGCTGCTGCCTCTCAGCGAGCAGGTCCCTGGTTCAAATCTCGGTCCAGGGGCCTTTCTGGGTGGAGTTTGCATGTTCTCTCCGTGCATGCGTGGGTTTTCTCCGGGTACTCCGGTTTCCTCCCACAGACCAAAAACATGCATGATAGGCTGATTGGTAACTAAATTGTCCCTAGGTGTGAGTGAGAGAGTGAATGGTTGTTTGTCTCTTTGTGGCCCTGTGATGGACTTGCGACCCGTCCATGTTGTACCCCGCCCCTCGCACAGTGATTGCTGGACATGGGCACCGGCGACCCTCGTGACCCAAAATGGAAGAAGCGGGTGAAGATAATGGATGGATGTAAAAGTTTTTCACGTTCATAAACAAAAAAATTTAAAAGTGAAGAAATTGTGTTTGAAAATATCACCAGTTGAACAACGCTGTAATCATTGACCCAACATTGTGTCCACAGGGCAGAAAATCCATCCATACATCCTTCCATCCAACCATCCATGCATCCATCCATCCATCCATCCATCCATCCATGAACTGACACCAGTGTTCTTAGAGGTTTAACAGATTTTTATCTAATTATAAATTAATATTTTAATAAATTTTTTATACAAAGTACTAGTTAAATTTTAAAGTTTTTACTCTCCTCTTTTATGTTCTACTTTGCTTTGAATATGATCTGTGCAACCTTGTACACTATTATCTGAATGGTTTATTTGAGGTCTTCTTACTTTTTTACAGTGTGTGTGCGCGCATGGATGTATGCTTTATGCTTTGTACCACAGCAAACCAAATCTACCCTTGGGTATAAGTAAAGTAACCTAACCTAACCCATCCATCCATCATCCATCCATCCATCCATCCATCCATCCATCCATCCATCCATCTATCCATCCATCCATCCATCCATCCATCCATCCATACATCCATACATACATACATCCATCCATCCATACATCCATACACACATACATACATACATCATCTTTACCCGCTTCTTCTTTTTCAGGTTGTGGGGTCACTGGTGTCCATGTCCAGCTACCACTGTGCAAGAGGCGGGGGACACCTGGACAGGTCTCCAGTCCATCACAGGGACACATAGAGACAAACAACCATTCACACTCTCACGAACACCTAGAGACAATTTATAATAATAATAATAATAATAATTAATTCAATTTATAACGCACTTTTCATTACTGAAAATCTCAAAGTGCTACACATATATTGAATGCTACACACATTCATAAACCGGTGGCGGCAGACTACCATGCAAGGTGCTTTCCAGTCCTACCGGGAGCAACTCAGGGTTAAGTGTCTTGCCCAAGGACACAACGACACATGGTGCGGGTCCCGGGAGTCGAACCGCCAACTTTCCGATCGGGAGACGACTGCCCTTACCACTACGCCACGGTTACCAATCATTCTAACATGCATGTTTTTGATCTGTGGGAGGAAACCCACGTAGCACGGAAAGAACATGCAAACTCCAAACAGAAAGGCCGGGATCTGAACCTCCGACTTGCTCGCTGAGAGGTGGCATCTCTACCAACTGATCCACTGTGCCATCTAGACAGAAAATCTGATGCCCCAAACGAGACTCTACTGGAGATGGCTGTTCAGATCACTGGTGAAACATTCCAATCCACTTGATGAATGTACTTTGTAGGTCACTGAACGGTAGCACCTTAAAACAGTAAACGAGTAAAAAAAAACAAGATTCATTTAAATTGCTTATTAAAATTGTCTAAATAGTTGAAAAATACACAAAAATAAAGAACACACCAAGTTCAGTAAATAAGTAATTTACCATTTTTATTAGGAGGAACTACTTTGTGGGGCGAGTTAATATTTTAAATGGGGCTTTGCAATGAATCAGCCGCCACTGCTCAGTTCTAAACTAACTCCTACCTTTAAGCAGCATGATATGTTTCGTTTATGCAGTTAAATTCACATGAGGATACTCACTCCCCTCTAGTGGGGAGTCGTTCAGGCCTGGCTCACTAGAGAGATGTTTTAGTAACATGCATGAGGGTAGGAATTAGGCCCTGGTTACACAACGCCAACTTTGAGTGAAACCTTCATTTTACTGCGGTGGTTCAGCTGTTTGTGTGCACAGTAGTCCTGGTTTTCCCTGAAACTGAAGCTTTTTGAATCCAGGTTTCAGATTGAACGTTTTTGGGAGACCTCCACCGGGGTGTGAAATCTTTTGTGTGCACTATGGACTGCAGCAATCAGTAGTCTTTCTGCACTTGCGCATGAGTAGATGAACTATAGTAACAGTGGCAGATAGCTGAGTTTTGAACCAGTTTGACATGACTGTCGACGAGGGAGAGAGTGGGCACCGGAGGAGAGGGTATGCCCCAGAGGTCATTTTAGCACCAACATAACTGTTTTTTTTTCCACTTTGGAGTAGGCTGTTTGTGGAGTATCAGTTTTGTTTGGTGTTTCCTCCGACTGATGAAACCCATCGGATGGAGGGCGACACGTCTCAGCATAAAAAAATAAATAAAAAAAACGTCCAGTTGACCTGACTGAACATTGTTGTATTTTATACCTGGATTATTGAGCATGAGCTTTGGTATAGCTGAGTTTTGTGCTATTCATCTTTTATAATGTGTAGGAACAATCCAACCACATCCTTGGTCCAAACCAACATTATTTTACACATCAAGGACAATGTTGAATGTACAACATTCTGTTTACATGCTCAAGATCTGCATGCACATCTTGTTGAAAGCCTGGCATCAATGTTGTCAGATATACAATAATTACATTTTAGTTTTTGAAAGACAGGTTTATGGTCAAGCTCTCTTGCATTTCTGTGCACATTTGCAAATCACGACACACAACTAATCTAACTAACAACTTCCCCACTCACAGGAAGCGCACCTCACTCGACACATGTTGGGTCAAAATATGAAACAAAAAAATTAACTACAGTACTATATCATATTATTCACTGTTTAATAGCACTGCTTGGCATAGAAACTAGAGTGGATTAAATGAGCACAGAATATCCATGTCTTTTTTATTCACTACAATCTTCTTCTTCTTTCAGCTTTTCCTTCTTCAGGGGTCACCACAGCAAGTCATCCTCCTCCACCTCACTCTGTCCTCTGCTACCTCTGTCCTCACTCCAACTACCGTACCTCCATGTCCTCTTTAACTGCATCCATATATCTCCTCTTTGTCTTTTTCCTGGCAGCTGCATTTCTAACATCCTTCTACCAATATACCCACTGTTCCTCTTCTGGACATGTCCAAACTACTGTCCCTCCTCTGGGCATGTCCAAACTACTGTCCCTCCTCTGGACATGTTCAAACCACTGTCCCTCCTCTGGACATGTTCAAACCACTGTCCCTCCTCTGGACATGTCCAAACCACTGTCCCTCCTCTGGACATGTCCAAACCACTGTCCCTCCTCTGGACATGTCCAAACCACTGTCCCTCCTCTGGACATGTCCAAACCACTGTCCCTCCTCTGGACATGTCCAAACCACTGTCCCTCCTCTGGACATGTTCAAACCACTGTCCCTCCTCTGGACATGTCCAAACCACTGTCCCTCCTCTGGACATGTTCAAACCACTGTCCCTCCTCTGGACATGTTCAAACCACTGTCCCTCCTCTGGACATGTCCAAACCACTGTCCCTCCTCTGGACATGTTCAAACCACTGTCCCTCCTCTGGACATGTTCAAACCACTGTTTCTCCTCTGGACATGTCCAAACTACTGTCCCTCCTCTGGACATGTCCAAACTACTGTCCCTCCTCTGGACATGTTCAAACCACTGTTTCTCTTCTGGACATGTCCAAACTACTGTCCCTCCTCTGGGCATGTCCAAACTACTGTCCCTCCTCTGGACATGTTCAAACCACTGTTTCTCTTCTGGACATGTCCAAATTACTGTCCCTCCTCTGGGCATGTCCAAACTACTGTCCCTCCTCTGGACATGTTCAAACTACTGTCCCTCCTCTGGCCATGTTCAAACCACTGTTTCTCTTCTGGACATGTCCAAACTACTGTCCCTCCTCTGGACATGTCCAAACCACTGTCCCTCCTCTGGACATGTCCAAACTACTGTCCCTCCTCTGGACATGTCCAAACCACTGTCTCTCCTCTGGACATGTCCAAACTACTGTCCCTCCTCTGGACATGTCCAAACCACTGTCTCTCCTCTGGACATGTCCAAACTACTGTCCCTCCTCTGGACATGTCCAAACCACTGTCCCTCCTCTGGACATGTCCAAACCACTGTCCCTCCTCTGGACATGTCCAAACTACTGTCCCTCCTCTGGACATGTCCAAACCACTGTCTCTCCTCTGGACATGTCCAAACTACTGTCCCTCCTCTGGACATGTCCAAACCACTGTCCCTCCTCTGGACATGTCCAAACCACTGTCTCTCCTCTGGACATGTCCAAACCACTGTCTCTCCTCTGGACATGTCCAAACCACTGTCCCTCCTCTGGACATGTCCAAACCACTGTCTCTCCTCTGGACATGTCCAAACCACTGTCCCTCCTCTGGACATGTCCAAACCACTGTCCCTCCTCTGGACATGTCCAAACCACTGTCCCTCCTCTGGACATGTCCAAACCACTGTCCCTCCTCTGGACATGTCCAAACCACTGTCTCTCCTCTGGACATGTCCAAACCACTGTCCCTCCTCTGGACATGTCCAAACCACTGTCCCTCCTCTGGACATGTCCAAACCACTGTCCCTCCTCTGGACATGTCCAAACCACTGTCCCTCCTCTGGACATGTCCAAACCACTGTCCCTCCTCTGGACATGTCCAAACCACTGTCTCTCCTCTGGACATGTCCAAACCACTGTCCCTCCTCTGGACATGTCCAAACCACTGTCCCTCCTCTGGACATGTCCAAACCACTGTCCCTCCTCTGGACATGTCCAAACCACTGTCCCTCCTCTGGACATGTCCAAACCACTGTCCCTCCTCTGGACATGTCCAAACCACTGTCCCTCCTCTGGACATGTCCAAACCACTGTCCCTCCTCTGGACATGTCCAAACCACTGTCCCTCCTCTGGACATGTCCAAACCACTGTCCCTCCTCTGGACATGTCCAAACCACTGTCCCTCCTCTGGACATGTCCAAACCACTGTCCCTCCTCTGGACATGTCCAAACCACTGTCCCTCCTCTGGACATGTCCAAACCACTGTCCCTCCTCTGGACATGTCCAAACCACTGTCCCTCCTCTGGACATGTCCAAACTACTGTCCCTCCTCTGGACATGTCCAAACCACTGTCCCTCCTCTGGACATGTCCAAACCATCTCAGTCTGGCCTCCCTAACTTTATCTCCCAGTTGTTCAACATGTGCTGTACCTCTGATGATCTCATTCCTGATCTTATCCATCCTTGTCACTCCTAAGGAGAACCTCAACATCTTCATTTCTGCTACTTCCAGTTCTTTCTCCTGTCTTTTTGTTTCTGTCTCCAGACCATACAACATAGCTGGTCTGTCACCACTGTCTTGTAAACTTTTCCTTTGACCTTTGCTGAAACCTTTTTTTTTTTTTTGGTCACAAATCACTCCTGAAACTTTTCTAAAATGTTTGGAAACATCGGGGTTGAAATGTCTTATTGACATTGGATGAAGTCCTACATCAAGACAAATTTCCTACGTTAGTTGTTTTGACGAAAGACTTTCATGAGACCATCCCAGTGAGAACCATTTTTGCATCAGAAGCCCTTTTGATACATGAGAGCTCCAGAGCCTCAACTTTGGAGCCAATTTGCTTTTGGTTTAAAGGTTAAAAAAAGCACATGCTGATTAAATACTCGTGCAAAACTGTAAAAAAAAAAGATGTATACTGCATCTATGAATGAAAATCAGTTTGAAGCTGAATTACTTGTCTTGCATCAGTCTGTATCTAATTTCAAAAAAAGTCCAGAGCTGTTTCATCTTGTGTCATTGTCTGTCCAGGAAAAATGGGAGCAATTAATTAGTTTGGCTCGCTCTAAATACCAAATAATGTTGTGGGGAAACTTGACTTTTTTCCAGCATGACTTAGACCAGACAGAAAGAAAGAAACTTGGAAAGAAAGAAAACAACTCCTAAGCTGAAATTAAATAATTACACAGAGGCTCTTAGAGCAGATCACCACAAAGACGACAGTGTTTCTTTGCCAGAATAACTTCTTTTAACTCGACTCAACAGTTATTCTCTGAAATTACTCTCAGCAAGAAGAAAATCTTTCACTGCTTCCACTTGCAGTAAGGACAGAGGACACTTTCAAATACACATACCGGTATATGGTTGTGATCAGTGATAATAGGTGCCTTTCTTTAGATTGTTCAGCTGCATTGGCCAGCAGAACAAGTTAAAAGTTATAAACGAAATAAACAGATTGGGGTATGTTCTACTGTAGTTATGAAAAGTAAATCCACTGGGAATGATAGGGAAGTGGTACGCACCGCCAGCAATCTTGGTATATTCTCCCAACTGGGACGACTCTACATTTTTAGTAACCTCTTCTCAAATATACAGAATATATCAACACATAACCTTATACATAATTGGGGGAGATACAAATTGCGTGCTTTCATCTCTTGACCGTAGGTCGATGGGGACAACTACTCTGACCAAGTCTGCTCAGCTAATCAATTAATCCCTTGAATCGTATGTCATGGCTGATGTATGGCATTTCCGTAACCCTACTTCAAGATCATACTAATTTTTTGCCCCAGTCTATAAGACTGGAGGGGAAAAAAAGAAGAAGCTTGTTGTTTCAGTGATATGTTGTATTTTGTCAGCCAGGAATTATAAATGCACAGAAGATCTGTGTGTGCTGAAGGACTGTGCAGGAGAACTCGCAGCGGTCTTCACGGACATCTTTAACATCTCGCTGAGTCAGGCCATCGTCCCCACCTGTTTCAAAGCCACCACCATCATCCCTGTCCCAAAGAAGGCAACGCCCTCCTGCCTCAATGACTATCGTCCAGTAGCACTCACCCCCATCCTGATGAAGTGCTTCGAACGGCTAGTCATGAAAAGCATCACATCTGTCCTCCCTGCCTCCCTGGATCCCTTCCAATTTGCATATCGGCCTAATCGCTCAACCGACGATGCCATCTCCTCTGCCCTCCACACAGCTCTCACACATCTGGACACGAAAGACTCCTATGTCAGAATGCTGTTCATCGACTTCAGCTCAGCATTCAACACCATCATCCCCCAACAGCTCATCCTTAAACTGGACAGTCTGGGGCTGAACACCTCAATGTGTAACTGGCTGCTAGACTTCCTGACCGGGAGACCACAGGCAGTACGGGTCGGGAATAACACATCCAGCACCATCACATTGAATACAGGAGCCCCACAAGGATGTGTGCTGAGCCCCCTTCTATTCACCCTGCTAACACACGACTGCACACCATCATACAGCTCCAACCACTTCATCAAGTTTGCGGACGACACAACAGTGGTGGGTCTCATCAGCAACAACGATGAGACGGACTACAGGAACGAGGTGAGCCGCCTGGCCTTGTGGTGCGGACACAACAATCTCACTCTCAACGTGGAGAAGACAAAGGAGATTGTTGTGGACTTCAGGAAGAGGGATGCCCAACATGCCCCTCTGACCATCAACAGCACCACAGTGGAGAGAGTGGACAGCACCAAGTTCCTGGGAGTGCACGTCTCAAAGGACCTGTCCTGGAGCAGGAACACTGCATCACTGGTCAAGAAGGCTCACCAGCGCCTCTACTTTCTCCGCAAGCTGAAAAGGGCTGGAGCTTCAACCCCCATCATGTGCACCTTCTACAGAGGTGCCATAGAAAGTGTCCTGACCAGCTGCATCACTGTGTGGTTTGGTGCATGTACTGCATCCTGCCGCAAGAGCCTCCAGCGCATCGTGAGAGCAGCTGAGAAGATTGTCGGCACCTCCTTCCCCTCACTACAGGACTTACACAGCAACCGCCTCACTCGGAAAGCCCTCTGCATGGCAGGTGATCCCACACACCCACTACACAGCTGCTTCAGCCTGTTGCCTTCAGGGAGGAGACTGAGGAGTCTCCAGGCTCGAACCAGCAGACTAAATGACAGCTCTGTTCATCAGGCAGTCAGGATGCTTAACTCTCTGCCTGCTCTGCCCTCCCTCCCACTTGTACTGCCTTAATCACAAAAAACTTTCACACATTACCACACAACACAAAGATTTTAACACTGGACTCTGTGTCATCAAAACGGGTTATTCACTCAACTCACGGTCATGTGCTCATTCAGTTTGCACTACTTCTTATATTCGCACTAATGTTTGCATTACATTACTGCCTATAGTCATACTACTGTTTACATTCACTGTTTACATTTATTACTACTGTTTTCATTCAATACTACTGTTTACATTTATTACTACTGTTTACATTTACACTACTTTTTATATCTACACTACTGCTGATATATATATATATATATTTTTACTAGCCTTATTGCATATGCCACTTTACCTCTATACCAATATCAACTACCTCATACATATACTGTGTACATAAACTTCATATGCTGCTTTGTCACTCTATTACAAATGTCAATGCCAGAACTTTCATTTTATTTTATAGATATACTTTTTACACTTTTATACTACTATGCAAAAAACTCAGGACAGTATTACACTTTTGTTATTTCATTTTATGCTTATGTTTATTAAATGTTTAGTGTTTTAGTGTTGGTGTAACTTTTCATACTTTCATACTACTACTATGCAAAAACTACTATGCAAAAACTCAGGACAGTATTACACTTTTATTATTTCATTTTATGCTTATGTTTATTAAATGTTTTAGTGTTTTAGTGTTTAAATGTTTACTGTTGCACCGAGGGACAGAGAGAAATGCAATTTCAATCCTGTGTATGTCCTGTACATATTGCAGTTTTGACATTAAAGTTGACTTTGACTTTGACTTTGGAAGGAGAATAGATAATTTAACATTTCTGAAAGCGTAAAGTAAATGGACTGTAATAACACCTTTCTAAGACACTCTAAGCTCCAGACAACATAATCTGTGCCTCATTCACCCATTCATACAGCACTCTACAAGATCTATTCAAAGACTAATCAGAGCTTTATCACATCCATACACTGATGGGACACACATTGGAGGCAATGAGTGGTTTAATGTCTTGCCCAGAGACACTTCAGCATGTGACTGCTGGTGGAATTGAACCCCCATCTCTCCCATTGGAGGACGGCTGCTCTAACCACTCAGCCACAGCTGAAGGTGTAGTTCTAAGTTTGTTGATTAAAAATAAAGAAAAGAAATCAGCGTCTCTGTTGAGTAACTATGTGAACAAATAGTAAAGAAAGACATATGGAAAGAGTTACCTGTGGGAAAAAAACTCAGGAAAACCCACACAGCAGAAAAAATGAAAATCTGTTAAGGATTTCACAAACGAAATCTTCAGAAATAGGAAAAAGAAATCCTCATTACTTTAAATACAATATGCATCCACCTCCCACACCGTAACCCAAGAGGGACCCCTTTTGCTTTTGAATAACCTTCAAAAGTCCAAAGGCCTCTGTCATGAAAACCAATCCATCATCCAACTTCCTGCGCCGCCTGTCAACAACTAAAGGAAGAAGCTGCACAATATGAAGTCAGACAGACGCACAGGAGTGTGTGGAAACGGATAGAACTCACAATTTATCTGCCTTCAGGTCCTAAAATCATCAGGGTGGATTTAAACATATCCTAAGGATTTGTGGAGTTATTCTACAGTAAAAGTGGGAGTAGACAGTGAGGGGGTCTGAGGGGGGTTTAAAGATGAGAGACATATAAAGTTTAAGATTTCCTAAATGAACAAATATTTTATTCCAGTTTTGTAATGCATTTTGCAAAGTGATCACAAATTAAAAACTGATGACTTTAAGCAGATATAAAAGTATTTTAAAATGCCAAGTATATGTCAAGTATATGTATATAGTCTGACCTCATCTAAGCCCCGCCCCCTCAGAACAGGAAGTGACTTTTTTTGCTTGGAAAGGTCCAACTCTGGCTCTCTTGACCTAATCCAGATGACCTTGTGTCACATGACTGATAACAAGTTGGTCTCACTTGTTTTAAAGCGCCAAGGGTTTTCAGCAGAGGGCGTGGCCGTGGTAGCGCGGCGAAGTCACAGGTCACGCCGTAGCCATACGTTTTGCTCTAGATTCCACAAGTTTGAGCCCAGCTGCACCAAACTCACTGACATCGATCCTTGTTCACCCCCCTGCAGGATTCCAGTGCAATACTTGGTGGGCGTGGCCTAATTCCTCAACAGCGCCCTCTAGAATATTTAAAAAAAACAGCCCCCAACCATGCTTTATCCCAGAATTATGAAACTTGGTACACATGTATATCTTGTCAGGATCTACAAAAAAGTCTCTTGGAGCAATGGTCC
Organism: Garcialebias charrua; assembly: GCA_038048925.1. Lineage (NCBI taxonomy): Eukaryota > Metazoa > Chordata > Actinopteri > Cyprinodontiformes > Rivulidae > Garcialebias > Garcialebias charrua. The sequence continues at coordinate 26,900 of JBBPBX010017205.1, read as the reverse complement.
GAAGCCAAAAGGAAGTCGGCTATTTTAGGTCAAAGTCACAATTTTGTCTATTTCATTGACGTCATATCTGAGCGAACTCGTCCTAGAGCTTTCGAGATCCATATCTCGTCGTTCAACGAGGATAGCCTGTATAAATAAAGGTTGAATGAATGAATGAATGAATATGTCCTGATCTCTTATTTTGTGTCATGATACACGAGCTTTAATGGGAATAAACTTTCCCCCCAAAACCCGAGGACACTTATAAAGTACATTGAAATTCACAAACAACAAAATGACAGAACAGCTGTGGTTTAAGAAATGTGTCACATTAGTCATGTGCACGGAGCCATGAGGCAGCAACAAATGTTTCAGAACTTCTGTCCCATTAAAAACACAAATCACTGGTTTTATTGGGATAGACGTGCTGCTTGTTTACGACTCATTAAGAGAACATAAAGAGTGCACACACTGGTGAACTCTGAATGTGTCAGCTCAGGCAGAGAGTTTTTTTCAATGCCATTTTAATGCCAATCATAAATAATGTGGCAAAAACCTCAACACATTTTTATTCTGCTCTTACCAACAACTGAAGGAATTCAACAAGTGATTAAACTGTTTAAACTTAATTAAAACATTAATATTGAGAAAACTCAGAAACCGTTCTAGAATTGTGCTGCTCGGGGTGTCTGCATGTTGGAGCAGCTCTGTTCCATTCTGAGTTATTGCTTTTAAAAACTTTAATTCCTCTGTTTTCTGGATTTACATTTCTTTTTTCAGATGATTGTTTCCTCTGGTATCGGATGCTGTGCAGCTGGAAGGCTTTTATTTGAAAACTTTTTTATTTATGGGCACTTGTTATGATGAGTAACCATGGCAACAAGTTGTTTCTAACAACCAGGAGCAGCTTATCAACATCTAAAAAAAAATCAAATACCTCAGCTACAGCCCCAAATCCCAAATGAGTTGAAAAGGAGGTGCCATGGATGAATTCCCGTCAACCTGGTGATAGTGCTTGAGAACTGGACTGCCAAGATCCTGGAGGTGGTGGGAAACTTGTCTCGTGACACGGGACGATCGGGATCATCCCCTGGCACCTTCAGCTGTCTGTCCGTGGTGAGGAGGAGCTCAGCAGACTGCTGGGAAGAGTGACCATCGCTCAGGGATTAATTCTGCCCGGCATTCTGGCAGTCCTGCTGCCCAGGAGGACAGAGCGGCCTGCTGGATCTGACAGCAAGCTGGATCCAGGTGGACGGATCGGTATCTGTGTCCAGATTCTTCAGATTCACTGCAGGGGATCCTTCCTGCCCACAGCTATCAGCATCTATAACAACCCTTGAATGAAACCAGGATGATGAGCTATGACAACACTTAATTTCCCTTTGAGATTAATAAAAATATTTTTGAATTGAATTGAATTGAAATGTTTAGAGGCAACAGCAGTTCCAGTTTTGTAATCCTCAAGTTTGAAAAGATTCTACATTTTTCACAGGTGCTGCTGCATAATAGGGTTTTGTCAGAATAAATGAGTAAACCCTCCTTAGGGCTCAGACAAACTTTGCAATAAAACCATTTTGAACAAGTTGCAGAAAATTGAACTTTTCACGACTAAACTGGCATTTTGCTAGCCTGGCTCTCGCCTTCCTGCACAGCTCCGCTCAATTCTCATTTCCCTTCACTGCACAGTCTGGGACTTCTCCCAATAACAACCATTTCTCCGGTAGATTTTTGTTCGGACCAATCAGAGAACAGAAGGGACGGAGTTTTGGACCCTAACCCACGCCCCCACCTGTCCCAGCGCGCAGAGCCCTATAAAAGGGCTCTGCCAGCGCGCAGTCAGCGAGCACCGGCATGTTCTCATTCAAAGCGATGCAAAGCGATGCAGGACTGTTTTATATGTGACACAAATTTATTAATTTCCCCTTCTTAATCCCTTATCTGGAGTTTTCTTTTGTTTTTTGGGCCAAAAGTCAAGTGATCGCTCGCTCCCTCCTCCTTCTCTCCCTCCGCTGAAATGAACAAGGAAATGGCTGAGGTTGTCACGAGAATTAAACTCGGGTTTTACGTTGCTGCCCGAGCCCCATCAGATTTTCTGGTCTTCTGGTGAGCTGGACCAGTGATCCATGGTTTTATTGTATTTTATTAAAAAGTTTTATTAACTTATTAAAAGCCAGAGCCCAACTTTTCCTACATCTCCAACAGATTCAGGACTTGAAAAAATCTTACGTAACCCCATGCATATTAAGAAACACATAGCAAACATTTCTAACATAATTTACCTCTCTTCATGAATCGACATTAGACAGACTTAGAAATGCGTGGTCTGAAGAACTGGGATTTATGGTTTCTGGTGATCTTTGGGACAGTGCTCTGAAAAAAATCAATGGAACTTCATCCTGTGCACGGCTTAGCTTGATACAATTTAAAGTCCTTCATAGAACCTACTTTACTAAGTCGAAACTCTCTAGAATATATAATGACATTGATGATAAATGTGAGCGGTGTCACCTTGCCCCAGCACATATGACCCATATGTTTTGGACTTGCCCGAAATTAACCGAATTTTGGTCATCTTTCTGTAAAACACTAAATGATGCGTTTAATACCAAGATCAAACCGTCTGCAGAAATGGCAATATTCGGAGTGTTGACTGAAGAAGCCACATTATCTGTTGATAAGAAGAACGTTTTCGCCTTTGCTTCTTTGATAGCTCGTAGAAATATAGCTCTGCATTGGAAATCCTCTGAACCACCCAAAGTTTCAATCTGGCTCACTGAGCTAATGTTTTTCTTAAAATTAGAGAAAATTAAATACTTTATTAGAGGCTCAACTAAAGGATTCCACAGCAAGTGGGACCCTATGATTGAGTACTTTAGGAATCTCAAGTCCCTTCCATGAACCTGTAGGCCCTAAGACACATATTTTATTCTGGATACTTAGGTATTGATATGTCAGGAGGCACGCCCCCCACCGTCTTCCTTTTTATTTTTATTTTTATTTTTTAATTTTTTTTTAATCTCTCTTCTTATTTTGCATGTAAATGGGGTGGGTGGGGTTGGGTTGTGTATGGGGGAAAAAAAGGAAAAAGAAAAGAAAACTTTAACTCATGTTACTCTGTATAACTGTTTATAATTGTGTGTTTTCTTGAATAAAAATATATATATAAAAATTTTTTTTTTATTAACATATAAACACAGAATTTGCAGCGCGGCAGCCGGCAGCAAGAGAAAAGCTGCAGGAGGCGGAGCAGTTGTCAAGTTCACCAGAGCACGGGGAGCAGCCATACATGGCTCTGAGGGGAGGGAGCAGAATGCTTTCCCTGTTCAAAATATCCAATGGTTTTGTTCCTCAGCAGAGGCCAACGCCTCCAGCAAGAATCGTTTTAAAATGGACAGGTCCCAGACCCTAGTCTGAAGCGAAGTGAAGGACAGGGTCTGGTTTTAACCAGGCTAGCATTTTGCTAGTTTTAGTAGATTTTCACTGATCAGCTCCAGTTTTTTATCCAGTTCAGTCAGCACGCAGACTGAACTGAGCAGATTTCACACATTCAAACTCTGACTCCCACGTCATCTGAGTGAAGCATTTTGTCTTCAGAGATGCAAAGAGCCTCTTGAATTAGTTCTATCTTCTAATAATCCAGTGCTGACTTACAAAACTGTACATATGTGACAACCACACTCCTGCATCCTGCAGCTCCAAAACCATTTAATGACAACGTAGTCACACACTGGGTGTTTGCTTCAGGCTTACGTTCTACTTAGTATTTTTCTCTGCTTGTCTTATTAGGAGTGCTGCCAGGATGTGACAGACACATGTGTGTGGTTACCATGGCGTCACCGCCATTTGTTTTGATCTTTGTTCTTCTTTAAACTTCATCTCTGGTTTATACGTCCACATGTCAGCATTTGTCAGCTTAGATTATTACAAAAAGTAATTTTGTAATAGATAACATGCCAGCTCTACCACTAACAGTGGGTAGAGCTGCTGCCTCCCAGAGAGAAGGTTGCTGGTTCAAATCCCGGCCTGAGACCTTTCTGGGTGGAGTTTGCATATTCTCTCTAGCCGTTTTCGCACTGCACAGCCCTCCCCGGCCCAGCCCGGCCCGACCCGGCTTCTAACCCGGGTTCGTCTTGTTCGCATTTGCCTCTTCG
>JBBPBX010017205.1:0-12561 GCA_038048925.1 Garcialebias charrua | reverse complement strand
TAAATAAGCTCCATTTACCATTACAACATTAAATAATGAAATGTACCTGTTAAATTATTTATTTAATGATTTATTTATTTAATTAATTTTATCACCTTCCATCCTCCAGTGACATCATTAACTGATGTTAACTGTCAGTCTCAGTTGTCAAACTCAGTGGGCGGGACTAGGGAGGCTCGTGAACAGACCCTAACGCCTGATTGGCTGCTTCTCACAGCAAGCGAAGGCAAATCGACCGCAGATAAGGGTTTGATCCACAGGCAAGAAAATATATTCTGAAACTTTAGGAAGTGGTAATTGTGTTTGTGTAATTTGAAGAAATCTTTTTTCATTCCATGAATGTAAAGAATATGACACGCTTTTACGAGCTGCATGGAGGGAGCTTCCATGTATGAACTGACTTCAGACTGAGTTTGACAAGTGAGACTGACAGTTAGCATAATTTCATGGTGATACACGAGGGTGGAATGTGACAAAATTAAATAACTAAATCATGAAATAATAAAATTTTGTATTTAATTATTTAATGGCATATTTAATATTTAAATTATACATTTCATTATTATGTATTTATTTCATTTTGTCACATTCCGTCCTCCACAGTACACCAACTTTCTCACAGTAGTAAATGGACTGTAGCACCTATCGATACTCAAAGAGCTTTACAAAACAATCTGTGTCTCATTTACACATCACGACACTCTACTTTATATCTACAAAGACTAGTCAGAGCTTTATCACATTCATACACCAATAGGACACACATCGGCGACAATGAGGTGTCTTGCCCAGGGACATTTCGACATGTAACTGCTGGTGGAATCGAACCGCCAACTCACAATAGAGTACGACTGCTCTAAACACTGAGCCACAGTCGCCCGTGACAGTGATTGCTAGACATGGGCACCAGTGACCCCTGTAACCCAAAAAGGAAGAAGCGGGTAAAGATGATGGATGGAGTTTATTTGCTCCTGGGAATGAGAAAAGTAATTTGCTTTCAAAATAAAATCATTTTATATGCAAGGCTCTAAAATTTCATTTTAAACATCTCTCCCCTCCCCCCTAGCCTGGTTAAAACCAGACCCTTGTCCTTCACTTCGCTTTGTACTGGGTCTGGGACTTCTCTCATAAACAAGGATTTCTCCGGTAGATTTTTGACCGGACCAATCAGAGAGCAGAAGGCGGAGTTTTGAACGACGTCGACTGACGTCGTCAGTTAAAATGGCTGCCGCCACGAAGGAATTTTCATGAAAACAAGGTAAAAAACTATTATTTCTTTGCTGAGAAAAATATATTTCTTAGCTGACGTTATATCAGAAGTGTTCCTGAGCAATCAGAGAACAGAAGGCGGAGTTTTGAACGACGTCGACTGACGTCGTCAGTTAAAATGGCTGCCGCCACGAAGGAATTTTCATGAAAACAAGGTAAAAAACTATTATTTCTTTGCTGAGAAAAAATATATTTTTAGCTGACGTTATATCAGAAGGGTTCCTGAGCTTAACAGTTCCTAAATCAATTCACGAAATGGTCAAATCTGCTGGATTTAAATAGTTTCGGTTTGACATTTTCCAAACAGCCTCGGGTGCGCTACGAAAATAAATGATAAAAAATCGAATTTTATCTCAAATGTTTCATCTAGGCCAACAGTCAGTAAATTAGAGACATATAATTACACACTGGTAGCAGAAAAAATATCCACCGAGTGGTTTCTGAGCAATTTATCTGAATAGCCTGGCCTCGCCAGGCTAAACTAACAAAACTCCGCCTTCTGTTCTCTGATTGGTCCATTCAAAAATCTACCGGAGAAATCCTTGTCTATGAGAGAAGTCCCAGACCCTAGTCCAAAGCAAAGTGAAGGACAAAGGTCTGGTTTTAACCAGGCTACCTCCCCCCCAAAGTTTATTTTATTAAATAGCCACTTTTTTTACACAGGATTGTCTAAATCATTTGGCTCAGATTCATAAAATGTTAGTTTGTCGAGTAAGATGCAAAAGTGCAGAACTTGAGAAAAACTTTAAGAAATATTTAAATTTAATAAATTAAAATCTAGCAAGGCAATAAATACAAACCAACAACAACAACAACAAAAGTCAATGAACAACCTGGTAGTGTATAAAGCTCGTAATAGTGGACTGCTAATCGAGTGTTGATGAGTAGAGTAGAGACGCTTGGGCTTAATGAGGAACAGGTTAGAGTGGGCGGAGCTTGAGCTGAGGAGCAGAAAGTGACAGGGGAAATGAGCTGGTGGCAGCTGGATGCAACAAAACAAACTGAGCACACACACATAAAAAACACATTATAGACATGATAATAACCTCAATACAGAAAAACAACATGAAAAACATGGATTATCACTTTAAACTTAATAAGAAATAGCTCAAATACAATTAAAAATGTTTAATCAAAAATCCACTGCTTTAATGAAAAGTTTCCAGAAAATTATTTTATTAGTCAAAACGAATATTCTTTTCTTTAAGTAAAATAAAGTACCTCAGATGTGAGTGGACCAGTGGCGGCTGGTGATATTTTTTTATGGGGGGGCGCCATAAATTTTTTTTAAGCATGTGTAGAAGTATGCATAATTATGTTTGTATACTGTAAAGTAAGTTTGTTCATGTTTTTTATTTGTATATATCAGGTGTATCCATTTGTATAAAACTATCATTAATAAAACATGGTTCATCTTCACCTTGTTTGAGGCATCAGTGTGAAAAGAGAATGGGAGTGTTCTGCTTCCACTTTTCAATTGTTAGACAACTTCTATCATATTCTGTTATTATTTTAGTAATACAAGTTCATAACATAAATAGAATTGTGAGGGTCCAGACTTAAATAAGGACAAAGGTGTTCAAAAATCCACCAAATAATTCAATTTAACAGTTCCAAAAATAAACTAACAAATAATTAAATTTCAATGAAAAATAAATCAAAAGATAATAACAAATTTGGCCCAACTTAAACAGGTCAACTGAAGTCTAACAAGGAGGAATGATTCCAGATTAGATTTTAAATAACTGATTTATGGGGAAGAAAAATGATCTATTTTACTGTGATCCACCTGATGAGCTCCACCTATACTTAAGGCTGCAGTCAAGTCCTACTCTTCGCTGGAGCATTGATGCCTACTCATGGTATTTATGCTTCTAGCCAGTTTCTGAGTACAGTACTTTGAGAGACACTTACCTTGTTTTTTGTTGTGTTTCCAGTCCTCGTTTCCATCTTGGTCCTGGGACCAGTTCTCTGCTCATCGTGTCTTGCCCTCCAACCACTTGCCTGCCTCATTTCGCCCTCTGGGATTCATCTCAAGGAACTAAGGATTTCTCTGTAAAATAACAAACAAAACTAGATCAATCATCTTGAAAGAGCCTTCTGGTCAAGCCTTTCTGACAGTTTGTTTCATCTTCTAGGAAATCCAGAAGATCCCTGTACATGTGTACAGTATATAGACTTGCACTGTAAATAATAAACACTGTTACTTTTGCACCTCTTCGTCTTGTGTCGTTCTGGGTCTCATTACCAACTGGGTAAACCTTTGAAATCATAACACTATGACCACTTTATTGTTCTTTTTACATATTTTGTGCTAATTTCAGCTTACTTTTTTGTTGCTAGTTTTATATCTTTCAAAATATGAAACTTTCCCTTAAACATTATTCTCTTAAATCTGTTTTCTTTTTTATCTTGTTGAGATTTTAGCTACTGTTCTGCTACTTTTCTGCTACTTTTAACTAGCATTTTGATACTTTCAGCAAAAAAAATGCTACTTTAGCTAGTGTTTTGCTACTCATCAATATTTTCCTCTTTTTGCTGAAGCTTAGCAGTTTAAGCATCTGTCTTTTAGCTACTATATGTCATGTGTTTGCCCCTCACAGCCAGCCATGTTCATGTTTGTTGTTAAAGAAACTGAAGTGACCTAAAATCCGATATCAGTCTCCTTAAGTTGGTCACCCACCAGACTGGTCTAAGGGTCTTTTCTTCCACTTTATGATAAAGAGGCTCTGGGTCCTGCAAGGACAATAACCTTCACATCAACGTGAAGAAGACAAAGGAGATGATTGTGGACTTCAGAAGGAACAAACAAACCCCACACACCCCACTGAACATTGGAGGATCTGCAGTGGAAGTGGTCTCCAGCTACAAGTACTTAGGTGTACGGTACACATGAACGATAACCTCAGCTGGAGCAACAACACCACCAGCCTGATCACGAAAGTTCATCAGAGACTCTACTTCCTCAGACGGCTGAGATGAGCTGGTCTGAGAAGTTCAGACCTCACCTCCTTCTACAGGTGTGCAGTGGAGAGAGCAAATAAATAGAATCAATCTACTGTATTTTTTTAGTACCAGAGTTCTCTTAAATATTCCTAATATTAAAGGTCCTGAGTTGACTCCTAATGCATCTTAGCATATATAACATTTCACCATATAAATGTACCTTAAATGTTTCAATGTTAATAAGCTAGTAACTTGCAAGAGACTTTGTTTTCATTCTCCAGATCAATACAGTGTTAAAAATAGTAAAACACCACAAGTGAAAATACTCACTTTTGGGATATGGGAAGTCACCTGCTGCATGAAGGTTAAGCTGGACATCTTGGATCTTCTTCTGTACACCACCTGTCTGTTACACAGGTGGTAGATTGGAAATAATCACTGCTGGTGTGTAGAGATGAAGGTGTTGTGTGGATTTTTTTCTGTAAAGAAAGTACAGAAGGCACATTAATTATGTATTTTTTTTTAGCATTTTCCACATTGCTTGAAGTGCTTTGTGTACACATATGTAATCACATTTTAACTTTCTTAATACAACATAAATAATAATATCCAGGTTATTTCAATTGCATTGATCCATCCACAGTGATCTTTATAATATTAAAATTAAATTCAAATAATTATATAATCACTGTTTCATAACATGAAAAATTCAAACTATTTAATGCTTAAATCTTTCTGCTACTTGATTTATTTAAGTTTAGTGTCTTTGAAACAACAGCACAACTTATAATGAAACTAAAGTTTAACTAAACTAAACTAAAGTTTATTTATTCATTCAGATTTATTCATCAGAAAATTTGCAACTGCTGCTAAACGAAACGAGACAAAAGTTAACTAACACAGACAGACACTCTGAGGAGTAAACAGTTCATGATGAGCTGAAGATGAACAGACAGGAGTCGTCTTCACACATTCGGGTTTATAACTAGCAAGTAGCAACTTTGCAGTACACCACACCATGAGCACAGCTAGTAGCTACTGTAACTGACTGAAACAACCACCGACACACGACACCACGTCCCGAACACAGATGAGAATCCTTTGTTAGGCTAATGGTCCTCCTTGATCATGTGAGCAGCTGGTTTCGGCTGTCATCAGCCAACTGGTTGTGTAACACTGTGAGAGGGTGCTATTTATAAGACTGAGCTGAACCCAGCACCTCAGACTGAGGAAGTCTTTCGGACGAAAGACGAAACGTTTCTACAGTTTTTTTTGCTTTGTTTTGTTTTGTTTTTTTGAATGTCCAGAGGACCAGACTTAGCTTTTTTAGATTTTTCTACCTGGATTATTGAGCATGCATCAGGGTACAGATGAGAACAGCTCAAACTTTGCTCATGTGTGCTCAGCGATTTATTAAACTCACTAATTATTACTTGCTTACCTGTGTAGAAAGGCACCATTAATAATTACAGCTGTTTCAACGTCGCTAGTTGGCCGTGGGAAGCTCTGACTGTAAACAGAGATGGTCCCCCTGCCCCTCCCTCCTCGGCTCGAACCGGAAGTGCTGGCGATCCGTGGCGATAAGAGACGAGTCCAGGCTCGAGAGCGGCGGAAAATGCGACCTGTACAGTTCAATAATTTTGTACAGATGGGACATAAACTACGGCCGCTAGCGGCCGCTAGTTATAATTAGATTCAATGGAAAAGCATGGGAAAAGCCCCCAGGCGGCGCCGAGCGGGGAAACCGGAAGTACGTCACTCACAATCAGAAAACGTTTTTTGAAACAAACAAAACAATCATTACTCATAAAATATTTATCCTACACAACTAAAAACATATATGCATGCATTTCGAAATATTTTTATTTTATTATTTCACTTTTATAAAAAAAAAAAAAAATCTTCAAATGGTGAAGAAGAAGAGCTGCAGATCCAAGGAGGAGCGGCGCCCCTAGCGCCCTCTAGTGGCGGCCGCCTCTGGAGTGGACCAAGTCCTTCAGATCCTTTTTATATAAATTCATTTTAAAAACCAAACTGTTTTCAGTCATAATCATCAGATGAAATAGAAATAAAACTATTTTAATATGATTGTTGCCTGTTTAGCTCCTTGATGAGGATCAGGACGCCACAGTCTCTCAAATCCATTTAGTTGACAACTGATATTTTCCCCACAGAAGTTTGGCATGTTGCTTCACATTCAGCGACTGATTTTGATTGACGCTATAATCCTTTGCGTTAAAACACTTCATTTAACCGAGCACAGCTTTTTAGACTTTACATGTTTTTCCAGAAACATATCTTGTTTAGCGCAGACAGCCTTTGTCTCAATGAGCTACCGTTGTTGAAAACAGCTTTTGTAAGGGAAAATAAAAACATTCTCAAAGGTTGCAAGAGTTCTCAATTAAGGTCAATAAGGTCCCAGTTACATCCAATGAAAATATAAATTGTAAAAGAAAAACAATAAGATCCAAGATATGAACTAAGAAAAACGCTAAACTAAGAATACAGTATGCTAAGCACTAGTACAAAAACATTACGCCAAACAACAGCAGCATGAATATGAGTGTGAGCAGATGAGTTCAAATGAATACAGAAGTGTGGAATGAATCAGCAGCATGAGATCAGCAGCGCAGCAAAATGGAGCAACTGGTAGAGCTGCTGCCTCTCAGCGAGAAGGTCCATGGTTCAAATCCCAGTCCAGTGGCCTTTCTGGGTGGAGTTTGCATGTTCTCTCCGTGCATGCGTGGGTTTTCTCCAGGTACTCTGGTTTCCTCCCACAGACCAAAAACATGCATGTTAGGCTGATTGGTAAATCTAAATCAGGGGTCACCAACCTTTTCGAAACTGAGAGCTACTTCGTGGGTACGGAGTCATACAAAGGGCACCAGTTTGATAAACTCTTTGGAAATAACAAAGCGTAAATTGAAAAAAAAAAGTATAATAAACATATTTTTAAGAACATATTTTTAAGATAGACATTTTAAAATACTGTATATATAAATACAAAAAAATAATAACAACTGAATAAAATGAAATTTTAAATACAGCTTAGTAGTGAGTTGTGTTATTTTTAGAACAGGTCCGGGGGCACCTCATATGGTCCTTGGGGGCACTCGGGTGCCCGAGGGCACCACGTTGGTGACCCCTGCTCTAAATTGTCTCTAGGTGTGAGTGAGAGAGTGAATGGTTGTTTGTCTCTATGTGTCCCTGTGATGGACTTACGACCCGTCTAGGGTGTACCCTGCTCCTCGCACAGTGATTGCTGGACATGGGCACCGGCGACCCCCGTGACCCAAAATGGAAGAAGCGGGTAAAAGATAATGGATGGATAGAGATCAGCAGCATATATCAACAATCAAGTGGCATTACAGGGATTTTATTTATTTTCCACAGTGATTATTCTGGTTAGATATTCATGAGTCTAACAGCCTCAGGGTAGAAGCTGTTCCTCAGTCTAATGGTTCTAAACTTAATGCTCTTCAAATTCCGTCCTGAGGGGAGCGGAGCAAAAAGTGTGTGTGTTGGGTGAGTGGGGTCCTTCATGATGCAGTGGGCCTTTTCCTGCATCTGGAGGTGTAGATGTCTGTGATGGTGGGGAGACTGACTCCAACATCTTCTGTGCAGCCTTCACCACTCTCTGTAGAGCTTTTCTTTCTGCAGCTGTGCAGCCTCCATGCCACACATTGATGCTGGAGCACAGGATGCTCTCCACTGCACACCTGCAAACCTGTCTACAGAGACAGACCTGCAAGTGTTTCGGATGACAGACGAAACATTTCTCCCAAATAGAAACTGTCCGGATAACGTTTTTAACCCTTTCTTATTCCCGCACTCTCCGCTCTTCCAACACTCATCTTCTTCTCACTCCCAGGTCTCGGTCTCGCACAATGGGAGACCGGGCTTTCTCCTGCGCTGCCCCTCGGCTGTGGAACGCCCTGCCCTCATATCTGAGGGCCCCACAGACTGTGACATGTTTTAAAAAAGGTCTTAAAACCTTTCTTTTTATCCAGTTTTTTAATTAATTTATTGTGCTTTTGTTTTTTGTTTTTGTTGTTGTTTTTATTGCACCCAGTTTTTATTTTTATTTGAGTATTTTATCTGCATTTTGTGATTTTTTTGATGCAATCATCTGTGAGGCACTGTCCTCTTGGTTGTTCCTCCACTTAGTTGCATTTATGGTAGATTTTAATCTTGCTTTTATTTAATGTTCATTGTAGCACTTTGAGATTTGTTTAATGTAAAGTGCGTTATAAATAAAAGTTATTATTATTATTATTATCTTATGATTTGATGATTGAGCTGTCAAACCTTTATTTGAACCATTTTGGCCTTGGTTGTCCTCAGGCTGTTTCTTTGAGTTGCAAGTTGATCATCTGGTCTAAAACATTTGATGTTTTATTTGATGCATGATGATTGATTGCATGTGTCAAGCTGGTTTCTGGGAATTTGACAGAGGACTGGCTCGAAACACTTCAAGGAGGTTCTGTTTATAAGAAATATTTGGTTGGCAGGCCTTAGACTGAGGAAGTCTTTCAGATGAACGACTAAACGTTTCTCCCATAAATAAACTGTCCAGATGACATGATTTAACCCTTTTTTGTTAGTTCTCAAATTTCTAACGAGTCGGAGGGCTTTGCTCTTTTGTTCAAAACATTTGCACAAGTTTAATGTCAAAATAGTTGCAGAGTTGTGGGCATCTCAAATACATCTCAAATACTCAGAATTTGGGGGAAAAAAAACGAAAGACGTGAAACAACTGAGGATTCTTTTGATGTGACTGACTGGAAGCCTTCTCCAGTCAGTTTTCAAAAACTTGTTAAAATGGGCAAAGCTGCAGCAGCGTCTTACCTCAAAATTAACTTTTTTTAGCTGATAAACTCCCTAGAATGTGTCTAAAATGTTGTATAGCACTATGTCTGTGTTAATTTTCATATATTTGTGCGTATTAGTTTAAATCGGCAATATTTGGTCTAAAAACGTGTTTTCACTAATTATAATAATATAATTAATTCAATTTATAACGCACTTTTCATTACTGAAAATCTCAAAGTGCTACACATATATTGAATGCTACACACATTCATAAACCGGTGGCGGCAGACTACCATGCAAGGTGCTTTCCAGTCCTACCGGGAGCAACTCAGGGTTAAGTGTCTTGCCCAAGGACACAACGACACATGGTGCGGGTCCCGGGAGTCGAACCGCCAACTTTCCGATCGGGAGACGACTGCCATTACCACTACACCACGGCCGCCCATGGCGCCCAATCCTATGGGTTGAACTGTTGTATTGCACCCTAATTTTCTTATTGGTCAAGGACTGTTCACTCTGACATGTCTTGTACACTCTGACGTCACAAAAGTGGTTCAAGCAGAGCCAATCCCCTGCAGAGATGGGAAGGTCCTCGCTGCATTTCATACCTTATATGGAAGTGGTACATTGCACTCCGGAACAGTTCTGCAACAAAGCATATTATAGTTTTTAGAATGGCACTAGTTATTTGTATATTTTAACTTATTTATTTTAAGAATACTTTTCACTTCATCAAAATATATTAATTGAACTCCAGCGTTCTAAAACTATTTGGTTGTATTCATTTTCTTATTGTGCGATGGACAAGTGATGCATGAATGCCGAGATGGGGTAGAGGCAGAGGAGCAGGTTTGGGATCTGAAAGACCAAGGTCTAGTTAAAGTTTTAAATTAATCACATCACACAGACAGGGAAGGATGAAGCAGCAGAGATACAGTCCCTGATTCATTATGAACGTCGATATAAAGTGCGACAAACATTTAATTTGTCAAGGAAAACTCCAGTTAGATAACATTCAGTCACTAATAAATTCCACAAAATTCAGTGTTCTCTGCATCGCTGAAATAATTGGGTCCTACATCAGTTGGCAACACTGTCCTCGAGCAGATGGTGATTTATTTTGTTTTCCACTTAGCCCCGAAAGTTTATATTTGCATCTTAGAACCACCGCCAATGAACATTATTCTGTTTCCTTTATGCAATATTAATATTATTCACAAGCAGAGAATTATTCTACATGTGTTGTTCTTTCATCCAGGCATTTGCATCCTCTAATATAATGTACAGAAAGGCTTCTTTTTCAGTGGTAAACATAGTTTTTTTGTTTTATGTTAAGTGAAATGTACATACAAAGTTGTATAATCCAAACGAATAGGGAGCTTGGCAAAGTGCAACAAATCAAGAGTGGAGGTCTGCGTGGTTTAGACACCGAGCTGTGAACAGTTCAACAGGGCTCGAGGTAATGTATGTTCACAGGTGGTGGGTGCCACAAAAGGTATTGCTCTTCTCTGGGAATCCTTGATGAACTCTGATGCATCTCACCTACGAGGCAGGCAACCTGTCCCAGCTGCTTCCACGTGTTGTTAATCACTCCTGCCGTGACCTGCGCTTAGATCTGTGGCAATTTGGTCGTAACTGTAAAAGTCACACTGATTTAAATGATTATTTTACTTGGTAGATAAAATCTCCCTCCAGCAGAGTGGTGCGTTTTTACTGTAGGCAGAATATCCCTATTAAAACCTTATTGTAATGATTTTAGCAGGGGAGTACCACAAGTTGTTCTCAGGTAGGAATCCCGTTAAAATGATCTATTTATGAGCTGCTAATAAGAGGGAAACACTTTCCTAAAAACTGAAATATTGGTTTTCTCTGATGATCCAGATATTTTCTCAGCCTGTTGAAATCACACTCTGGTTATTGAGATGACGCATTCACACTATTGTGATCCATTTTTCTTCTTTATGTTTATCTTTCTCGTTCCACAATTTTTGTGCTGTTTCAACAAATCGTATATCAAAACATTCAGCTCGTTCAGGAGAAGGGTGCTATGACGTTTGGTACAGGTGCAAATTTAGCTTTTTGACATATTTAGCCTTTTCATTTTCTTTTTCCTCATAGAAAATTAATTTATCACATTTTACATCCTTCAAATCTTTAGATCTATTTACAATCTTTTACTGCTCCTTTCACATTTTGTTGTGGTTCAGCTTCTTTCAGCTTCTTTGTACAAATTTAAACTTTTTTCCAGCTAATTTCAGCCGTTTTAGCCACCGTTATGTGCTTCTTTCTGCTAACTACATTTTTGTACTTCTTCTGACTTCATTCTACTACTTTCAGCTTGTTATGCTCCTTTCAGATTATTTATGCAACTTTCAGCTTTTTCTGTTAGCTGTTTTATAGCCTGGTTAAAACCAGACCCTTGTCCTTCGCTTCGTACTAGGGTCTGGACTTTCTCCATAGAGAACCGATTCTTGCTGGAGGCGTGGCCTCTGCTGAGGAACAAAACCATTGGATCTTAGAAAAATTTTGAACAGGGAAAGCATTCTGCTCCCTCCCCCTCAGAGCCATATATGGCTGCTCCCCCGTGGTCTGTTGAACTTGACATCTGCTCCGCCTCCTGCTGCATTTTCTCTCGCTGCCGCTGCATATTCTGTGTTTATATGTTAATAAAACGTTCTAAAAAAATAAAATAAAACCATGGAGCGCTGGTCCAGCACACCAGAAGACCAGAAAATCTGCAGGGACTCGGGCAGCAACGTAAAACCCGAGTTTAATTCTCTCGTGACAACCTCAGCCATTTCCTCATTCATTTGCACTCAGCGGAGGGAGAGGAGGAGGAGGAGGAGGGAGCGATCACTTGACTTTTGGCAAAAAAACAAAAGAAAACTCCAGATAAGGGATTAAGAAGGGGAATTTAATACATTTGTGTCACATATAAAACAGTCCTGCATCGCTTTGAATGAGAACATGCGGATGCTTGCTGGCTGCGCGCTGGGACAGGTGAGGGTGTGGGTTAGAGGCCAAAAACTCTGCCCCTTCTGTTCTCTGATTGGTCCAGTCAAAAATCTACCGGAGAAATCCTTCTCTATGGGAGAAGTCCCAAACGGAGCAGTGAAGGGAAAATAGAATTGAGCGGAGCTGCGTAGGAAGGCAAGGGCCAGGCTGGCTGTTTTATGCTAATTTTAGCCTTTTTTTAGGCTAAATCCGCATTTTTTGCACTCATTTAAACTTTTTCAGACTAATCTGGCAACAATGTAGCTCTCTCTACATTGTTCTGGTAATTTAAGCTTATTTCTACCTTTTTTGCTACTTTTCTGCTGCTTCTTGCTAATATCTGCTTTTGCTAATATCTGCTTTTTACAGATAATTTCCATTGTTTTGTGCTCATTTCTTCTTCTTTCAGCCAAATTGGTCAAACTTGTGTTCTTTTTGCTTTCTTCTGCTAATTTAAGCTTGTTTTACCTTTTCAGCTTTCTATGTAGCATTCTTATTTTTGCTAATTTTAGTTGTTTTCAGATACATTCAAGTTGTCCA
>JBBPBX010017204.1:27211-42826 GCA_038048925.1 Garcialebias charrua | reverse complement strand
ATGTAACGTCAGGCATTTCTCACTGTGGAAGTTGGTCACATAATAAAAAAAGTATTATGAAAGAAATGTGTATGTGTTTTAACTGGACAAAGAAATGTTAATGTCTCTTAATCTTAAGTGTTAATTGTGGCAAAAACATGCACATAATGTTCCTTATGCACATAACGTATGACCTACTCATAGATAAATTTAAAAAAAAATTGTTGGGGGGGTCGTGGTGTAGTGGTAATGGCAGTCGTCTCCCAATCGGAAAGTTGGCGGTTCGACTCCTGGGACCCGCACCATGTGTCGTTGTGTCCTTGGGCAAGACACTTAACCCTGAGTTGCTCCCGGTAGGACTGGAAAGCACCTTGCATGGTAGTCTGCCGCCACCGGTTTATGAATGTGTGTAGCATTCAATATATGTGTAGCACTTTGAGATTTTCAGTAATGAAAAGTGCGTTATAAATTGAATTAATTATTATTATTATTATTATTATTTCGATCACTGGCAGTCAGTTTATATACAGTATGACCAGAATCCAATCGTTGACTGAAGTTGGAGCATTTTGTTTAAGAATAATTTGTATATCCTTCTTCCTGTTACATCTTCTGACACCCAGAGCCGTAAAATGTGTTCCATTTCCATTTTCGTCCGCTTATCCGGGGTCGGGTCGCGGGGGTAGCAGCCTAAGTAGGGAGGCCCAGACTTCCCTCTCCCCAGCCACTTGAAGCAGCTCCTCTGGGGGAATCCCAAGGCGTTCCCAGGCCAGCCGAGAAACATAGTCCCTCCAGCGTGTCCTGGGTCTTCCTCTGGGTCTCCTCCCGGTGGGACATGCCCGGAACACCTCACCAGGGAGGCGTCCAGGAGGCATCCTAACCAGATGCCCGAGCCACCTCAACTGGCTCCTCTCGATGTGGAGAAGCAGCGGCTCTACTCCGAGTCCCTCCCGGATGACTGAGCTTCTCACCCTATCTCTAAGGGAGAGTCCAGACACCCTGCGGAGAAAACTCATTTCAGCCGCTTGTATCCGAGATCTCGTTCTTTCGGTCACAACCCAAAGCTCATGACCATAGATGAGGGTGGGAACGTAGATCGATCGGTAAATTGAGAGCTTTGCCTTTCGACTCAGCTCTCTCTTCACCACGACAGACCGGTACAGCGCCCGCTTCACTGCGGATGCTGCACCTATCCGCCTATCGATCTCACGCTCCAGTTTTCCCTCATTCGTGAACAAGACCCCGAGATACTTAAACTCCTCCACTTGGGGCAGGACCTCCTCCCCGACCCGGAGAGGGCATGCTACCCTTTTCCGGCTCAAGACCATGGCCTCGGATTTGGAGGAACTGATCCTCATCCCGGCCGCATCACACTCGGCTGCAAACCGCTCCAGCGAAAGCTGTAGATCACGATCTGATGAAGCCAATAGGACCACATCATCTGCAAAAAACAGAGAAGCGATTCTAAGGCCACCAAAACGGATCCTCTCAACACCTTGGCTGCGCCTAGAAATTCTGTCCATAAAAGTTATGAACAGAATCGGTGACAAAGGGCAACCTTGGCGGAGTCCAACTCTCACTGGAAACGAGCCTGACTTACTGCCGGCAATGCGGACCAAGCTCTGACACCGGTCGTACAGGGACCTAACAGCCCATATCAAAGGGCCTGGTACCCCATACTCCCGGAGTACCCCCCACAGAACCCCCCGAGGGACGCGGTCGAATGCCTTTTCCAAGTCCACAAAGCACATGTAAACTGGTTGGGCAAACTCCCACGCACCCTCCAGGACCCTGCTGAGGGTGTAGAGCTGGTCCAGTGTTCCACGACCAGCACGAAAACCACATTGCTCCTCCTGAATCCGAGGTTCGACTATCCGACGGACCCTCCTCTCCAGAACCCCTGAATAGACCTTACCAGGGAGGCTTAAGAGTGTGATCCCCCTATAGTTGGAACACACCCTACGGTCCCCCTTTTTGAATAGGGGAACCACCACCCCAGTCTGCCAATCCAAGGGAACTGCCCCCGATGTCCACGCGATATTGCAGAGTCGCGTAAGCCAACACAACCCCACAACATCCAGAGCCCTAAGGAACTCAGGGCGAATCTCATCCACCCCTGGAGCCCTGCCACCGCGGAGCTTTTTAACCACCTCGGTGACCTCAGCACCAGAGATTGGAGAGCCCGACCCAAAGTCCCCAGGCTCCGCTTCCTCAGTGGAAGACGTGCCAGTAGGATTGAGGAGGTCTTCGAAGTATTCCGCCCACCGACTCACAACATCCCGAGTTGAGGTCAACAGCACGCCATCCCCACCATAAATGGTGTTGGTCGCGTACCGCTTTCCCCCCCCTGAGACGCCGGATGGCAGACCAGAATTGCCTCGAAGCCGTACGGAAGTCATTCTCCATGGCCTCTCCGAACTCCTCCCATGCCAGAGTAAAATGTGTTGGAAGAGTTAAATGTGAGTCTGGTGGAATGAACTTCACTGTTACTGTTTCATTCACAGTATTATCTTCTGAAAATGCTGCTTCAGGGAAACTTGACCACAGTTCAAAGTCTGGCACTCCATGAAAAATAGATGTAACCCAACACTTTTCATGACAGAGTTTTCAACTAAGCATTTTATGATATGAGGGATGGTGTTGTAGTCGCTTTGCTCAAATCTTGGAAATGATGTGAAGTGAGATTTCATGAGATATAATACGACCTGCCAGCGCTCCGGAGTGTGTGTTGTGAATAACATTCAGCAGCTGCTCCTCCAAGTCAGCTTTATTTCTGTCAACTTGATTGTGCTAGTGTTTTGTGTTGTCTAAGGATGATTATCTTTGACACATCTTGATTTTGTTTCATAAAAAATTTAAAAAAGCTGTAGATATACAGCTAATGAGTACTTTCTGAGCGCTTCACAGTTCATTGATAAAATATATATATTTTATTAACAAACTGATCAATTCAAACAGATGCACACACTGACATGGGCACACACATTCTCTCCTGCCTTTCAGCAGCTGCTCACGTAGACTTCAACCTTAGTAAACAAAGAAAAAGTTCAACTCTTACATATATTGCAGTAAAACGCAGTTGAAAGATAAAACCTGTTATGAAAAATGCTGTACTTTGAGCATTACTCATTGTGCATGATTTTTACTTAAAACTTTGGCTCTAACAGTTGGAGTCAACCCTGCTGGTCTGTTAGCAAAATACCTTATTTAAAGTCTCAAAAATCAATTTTTGGATGTCCATCAATAAGTGGGAGTCAATTCAATTCAAGATGGCCGCCAACGTCAGATAACATAGAAATGGCTGAAGCTCTGTCAGATTTATAAACATCGAACTAATGTTTGATGTTGTAGCTGCTGAAAGTCGTGCACAACACATACTTTAAGCACTTATTCTTGTGAGAGCTTGTGACATCACATGAAATCTAAAAAAAGTCTAGGTTTGACCAAAACGACTGCAACTCCATCATTTGTCAAACCAACATTATCTTGATATAAAACGTATGAACATTCATTTAGACACGATGTTTAAGAAAAATGTATTGTTACAAACCATTCCAACCTTTTCAGGCTTCTGTTCACATACATTAATTTAACCTCTAAACATTTCAGTCATCAGGTGATTCAAGATGCCTATAAAAGTATGATCAATAAAAACGAACATTTGTGCTTAATGCACAGTATTAACGCAACAAGATGCGATGAAAACATCTACCCAGTTACATTTCCCATTGTTTAATACCTGTCGATTTATGCAGAATTCATTGAGTTAGAGCTATTTTTGTTGGCTCGTTTGACATGGAGGCCACCTCGAAATGGCCTCCATATCATTGTTTTATTGACTCATAGGTGCATGTCCAGTGATTACATTCTGAAAGTTGAATTAAAATCATCTGGTTGTTCATGAGGTACTTAGTTAACAAAACAGACCGATGTGTCACACAGAAAGACTAAAACTGTTTAGCCCTTTTGCCTCGGTGATAACTTTCAGTCGAGCCCAGTTCAGTTAGGTGTTTGACACTACACTACACTGTTTGATAGTGGTGATTTTAGACTCTTTTTGGGAATGCTTAGCACCCCTGAAAATAAAGAAACGTTAGAAACCATTAAGTTTTTGTGAAGAAACTCCCCATAGCAAAAATTGTCTTGCTCATCTGTGGTTCAATCTCGTCTTCTGAGATCAGTTTGAGCTTTCTCATATATGTATCATCTTGTGATCATTTGTTTCTGAGTTACTGCTCCTAAGGGTCCCTTAGGAGCAAGAGTTAAGCTGAGATGAGACAAGACATCCCTGAGGTTGAGTTGAGATAACCGTTTGAGCCATACTTGAGAAATAGGATAAACAGCAGAGATCTCATGATTGTCTGCCTCTGATCTCAATTATGTCTTAGTTATTTGGAAGGAGAATTAAAGAGAATAACATGAGATGAATCTGAGACTTTAATCAGACACATCTGAGAAGTATGAGCCCTAAAACAGATCTTACCATTGTCTCTTTCCTGTCTTAATTATTTCTCTTAAATGTCTTACTGAGATGAATCTGAGACTTTAATGAGACAAATTTGAGAAGTATGAGCCCTAAAACAGATCTTACCACTGTCTCTTCCCTGTCTTAATTTTTTCTCTTAAATGTCTTACTGAAGCTACATATGAGAATGACATTTGAGCCATATTTAAGAAATATGAGAACAAATGGAGAATACAATTTAAAAATTATCTTTAGTATAGAATTAACTGCAAAAACAATACTCATTATTGAAAAGTTTAACCATTTTATTAGAACAATCTTTGGGTACACTGCAAATATTACCCATCTAAAAATAAGTAAAAAAAATACTAGATAATAGTCAGAATCATCTCAAATTAAGTGAAATAATCTGCCAGTGCAGTAAGATAATTGCACTTGGTAAGATTTCTTGAAATAAGTAAATATTTCTAGGCTTTAGACAAGTGAGAAATATCTTAAAACAAGTTGTAAAAACTCATTCCAAGTACTTTATGAAGTAAAATAAACTCAATACTAGTCTGTTAATGCTTCTTTCAGTTTTCATTTTATCTCACTTTGAGAGAAAATATCTTAAAACAAGGGCAACTAAACAAGATTGATCTTCTGCTTTTAAGAACTATTAATAGATTTTCCATCTTAAAACAAGACAAAGCATTTACACTAAAATAAATCAGGCATATATTACATATGACCTTTAATTAAATTGTCTGTTCAAATTGCAACAATTGTCAATCATTGTACCGGTACACATGAATGTCAAGACAAATACAAAGGCACTGTGTGTATATAAAAAAAACATTACAATTCAATGTAAATAACAGCTTTCAGGTCAAAATTTCCAACACAGACCTGGAAGTTAAGTGGAAGAGCTCTACTTCTCAATAATATGTTTCCACTCTGCCATGACTTTTTTGTATGAGCCTGTGGTGTCTTTCTCGTGGATATTGTCCTTTAACACTTCAGTCTGAATGACAGACAGAAGGGTTGCCACACACTTTGGATAGGTGAGATGCATGGTGTAGTAGTATGCCATCAGATACAGCAAACCTTCACCAAGGTCTTCTTTGGCAAATGTAGTGATGGGAGTGGTTCCAATGGCCAAAAGACAGCGCGACTCATCCAAGACCAAAACAGGGCTGAAGAAAGATCTCCTCTGGAGGTACACAGCTGGATCTTCGGCTGGCTAAAAAATACATAAACAAAAAAAAGGACAAAAACATTTATTCAGGGTACAACAGAGAAACTGAAAAGCTACCAGATCAGTCCAAATCCTTAGCAACAAATATGTACTGTCCATACATCCATGATGACAACAATAGAATAGATGTGTAACAGAGCATATTCATATAGTATACAGTATATATATTTTTAAAAGTTGATATTCATGCCAATTAAATACCCAGTAACTTGTGCCTCAGTCACAAGAGTGAGTCCTAACGCACTTTGGGAAATGACAGATACTGCACTTCCGATGGTTAAATCTAAAATTATTTCCTATTTGGATTTTGATTATGTATACAATCATGTTGAAGGTTTTTGAAAATGAGCTTAAGTCAGTTTATTTACTGTTATTTTTTAAGTGTTTTCTGTGGAAATTTACAAGTGTTTCTGTGCCATTTGTACAGGGTATATGCAGAAATTCCAGAGTTGAATTTAATACCTTTTAATACCTTTTTAATACCATCAAAATATTTTTTTAATACCATCACGGCACCGAGCTGTAACCGTAGCGGCAACCTGTTGTACTTCAGTTTAGAGCAACTAATTGTAAAGTGGTAGATTACTGTCATTTTCTTCCTAAACTTTGGTAGTAAATGTAGTTTTATAACAATTACTGGATACATCAATTTGCTTCTTGCCTCAATAAAAGCACTGACCTACTTGTTATTTAAATCTAACCCAAGAGAAAAAGTTTAATTGTTCCCACACATAACATATCTCTAATGGCAAACAAAAACTGTAAACTTGAAAACAGAACAGTTTAGTTAAAATAATTCAACACTGAACACATGCATAATTCAAAAAGAGAGATAGAAAATAATAACTACTGTATTTTTCATCCTGTAAGTTGCAGTTTTTGCATAATTTACATGCCTTGCAACTTATAAGACGAAGTGACATATTTATAGATTTTTTTCCCATATTTATAAACCATAACACTGAAATATGACCGTTTCATTCATTCTGACTGAAAAAAAAAAAAAACAGTTCATGATATCTATTGTAGTAATGTATGGCTTGCTGTTGTATCATGTAATAGGAAAACGTGCCTATAATGACAAATTTAAAAAAGTTCAAGACAAAAACAACTGGACTTTATTAATTATACTATTTATTATACTATTATACTATACTTTATTGTTTTTTTATTGCATTTTTTAGAATTCACCATGTCCTGGATGACTGAGAATCTTCACTAGCTATTAATGACTCAATCGGCCTGCCATACTCTCCCCACCTCTCTGCTCACTGCTTCAATCCAGCAGCAAGCTGCACCACGGTGGCGAAATGCAGCTAATTTGACCATTAAAGTGCATTTACTAAGAAAATGACAGACAGAAAAACACCTCTGCTATAATTTTGAGCTAACAAAGAATTGTTTAGGTATTTTTCTTGTTAAATGACGGCGAAACGAGCCGCGCTCCCTCTTCCCGTTTTCACCGCTGAGCAATCACGGTGCACACAGGCACTGAGGCAGCGACACTTTTTTTTTTAATAAAGCCGATTTAACCATTAAAGTACTTTTATTAAGAAAACGTTAGACTGAGACACCCCTTTTGCTATAATTTCGAGCTAACAAACAATTGTTTAGGTAAATTTCTTGTTAAATGTCGGAAGATAAAGTCGCGCTCCTCTTTCCTGTTTCTTTTTACAGACATGATCAGCCTCGGCCAGCTGTAGGTGCGCGCGCACACTGACTGACGATATGACGTCTTTGTTTTAGCTAAGGTCCTACTTGGAACATAAAATTAGAAAAGATAAATAAATTCACAGACCTTTTTTTAGACGACAGAACAAGAAAAATATAGTTGTGTAGGTTTAAAAAAAATTAATACCTCGTCAGATGACGTTTATTACTTTTTAATACTTTTTAATGGCCTTAATTTGTGTTAATTTCATTTACTACCTTTTAATACCTTTTACAACCCCGCGGATACCCTGTTGTATTATGGGTGGCCACCCTATGTCATGTGACAATGCTGCAGATTTCCAAATATAGATTATGCTGTTTTATGACCAGGCATGCATACAATCGCCATACGACAATTAAACTGTTAATTTGTCAAAATACAAAATGAAAGCCTTTGTGGACATATATTAACTGAAAACAAATAAGAACAAATACCAACCTGAAGGACATGAAGCAACGCTTTACTGGCATGTCCCAGCTTCTTGGGTGGTGCAACTGGTGATGGGAAGATGGTGAGTTCCCTGAACAGGGCTATTTTTTCTTCCACTAGAACAGAATAAATGAACTTCTTAAACATTTATCTGCCCAAATTAGATTGACAGCTTCATCTTCAGTTCACAAAACAATTAGGGGTGCAATGATACTGAAAATTCACAATCTAGTTTGATACTTTAGTGTCAAGGTTCAATATTTTTTCTATACAAAAAAGAGAAATGTCCATGCCCTTCACTTTTAGTTCATTTAAATTAATTAAAACCATTAGTTTAACCTCACTGGGTAGAGTTTTTTAATTAAATATTGCTAAAAAGGCAAGTTTTCAGATGCAGATCCACTGAGCCTTCAACGCAGCGCATTTTAAGAAAAGTTAATAAAATAATTTTCAAAAATCTGTAATGTTATTACATAGTGCATATTGAACCTAGAGCACTACACTGAACAATTCAGTACAGATGCATGTTGCACCTCTAGTGGTCTATGTTCAATACACAATATGTATTGAACATGCAGCATTTTTTAAATTTAATTTATCAACTTGTCTACATGTGCTGTGTAGAAAGCTCAAAGGATCTGCGTTCGACTACTTCACTTGGCAGCGTTGTCGAGTGCAGATCCACTGAGAAACTTGCAGCTTTAGCAACACAATTTAAATTACAAGTTAAGAAGGGCATGAACATTTCTCTTTTTTTGTATTGCAAAAACACCAAACCGTAACACTAATGTATCCAACTGAACCGAATGGTGAAATTTCTGGATCGTTGCACATATACATATATATACATAAACATATATACATATACACATATACATATATATATAAACATACATACATATATAAATACACATATATATACTGTATATACACATATACACACATATATATATATATAATATACTGTATATACACATATACACACACATATATATATATATATACATATATATACATATACACATATATATATACACATATATATAAATATATATATATATATATATATACATATATATATATAATATATACATATATATATATATATGCGCATACATATATACATACAGCAGCATTGTGTATGAAAGACAGCACAATTACTAACCTCAATCCGGGTTCTTGGGTGGCTTTAACACCTTCTTCCAAACACCGTAAAACTGAACGATAGAGCAAAAGTGTTCCCATCTCTTCTTTAATTCTGTCAGGAATGTGAGGTTGCCCTTATCCAGGATCCGCCATAGCTCATCCATCACCTACGGTGCACGAAAGCATTAACACCTGCCACAGTGCTTTTTTTTGAGAAACCATAATAAAAAGTAAGCCACTTACATTGTGAATCTCTTTGAAGCATGGTTTTACCAAAGGAGTGGATGTCTGGGGAGGTGGAGGTGCTCTTTGAGGCGAAGAAACAATTTGATCCAGTTGTATCTGATAAGGTGGGATTTTCATCCTAAGGAGAAAAAAAAAAAAAAAAAAAAGATTGTTACAGGAGTTACAAGCAAAATTTGTTGTGCTAGGTGTTTTCAGCTCAAAGGTGGTAAAAACTTGCCTCTTTGTGAACATGAGCCCACAACTGTTTCCTCCTCATAAAGTTTTCTGGCCCTGGAAAAAGGTCTCGTAAATCATCACGACTGAGGGTCTGGAGCAAGACCTCATCTATGTTGGCAGCTGTAAACACAAATTATTAACTTTCAGAATTATAAAGTTGAGTTTACAAAAATTTAATAAATTATTTTCATATTTAAAACAAATGTCAGTGTGAACAACAAACAATTCAGTTAGACAGTAATTTACATAATATATTCAATTTAAATACATAAGCATGGCTTACCATTTAGAACTGATATTGTAAAATCATCCAAACCATCCAGGATTTTCTTGTTTTTTTAACTGCACTTTTTCCTGAGGACAGAAAGAAAGATGTCAAAGGAAAAACGGAACCAACTTACTCTGGCTTCTAACCCCAGCTTAACAAATTTGATGAAAAGTTAGTTAGCTGTTAGCTACAGTGCTGCTCACTAAGTCCTCACGTGATCGTGGATCAATCTCTGCAGAATACCTATACCGGAGCGGCCCATTCCCTATAAAGTTAACTTCATCCTGACCTAGTTCAATGTCTTTTGTCATAATTTGTCTGAAAATAATCTTAAAATAAATATATAAGTTATGATATCATTAAAAAAATGTACATATAGATCATGCCATTACCTTTCAGACGTTTTGTTTTTTCCTGTTGGCTTTAATTTCATAAACTAAACTGGAATTCAATAAAATAATTCTAATATTTTAATGGTTTTATCAACAGAAAATATAAAATTGTCCGTTTAGACTGTAACTATGGTCATTTCTTAACCTCATTAGCATCAAGCTAACTAGCAAGCTAGCATGTTTTAAGGCAGCTAACGACTCACGGTGCACTATTAGAATTGATTAAACAAAACATGGTCACCAGGCTGTAATGAGTGCAGTAATTCAAAACTGTAAAAAATCTGAATTTGATAAAATAAAAATAAAAATGTCTCATTACCTTAGCTGAGTTTGGTCCACGTGCTGCTTCTCTCTGCTGACTGCTGTGACGATGCAAGACTCCAACAGACGCAACCAAATGAGAGCAAGGAGGGGGGGGAGGAAACAGGTGCAGAACATAGCAGTCTGTTTCAAGCTTATAAAAAGCGAAAATGATGTGCATAATAATGTCATAGTAGAACTATAAATTCTACATTAAATATTATGCCTGTTGTAATCCCCTTTTTAAAGATATTACTATGCAAGTTAATGACAGTGTTGGCAAGGGCGTAGATTTCATCTCATTATTGGGGGGGACCATAAACAGGGAATTTTTTAAAGAGCAATTTTGGGGGGGTCGGCAAAGTTACAGTGAAATGTAATGCAAAATGTACAGAGGGAAGTTTATCCAAAATGTATGCATATACTATGTAGAATAATCAGCAATAATATTGATTTAAATTGCATGTATTTAGTAGTCTTAATACTACTATTAATCAGTACAACAGTGATACTCATTACTCTTGTTAAAAAATGTAATGTGTTCAATCTGCAGTACAATAGACGACAAATAATGACAAGTGGCAAAATGAGAATTTTGCAAAATAGGTCCCCTCTAAATATTGTTTAAATTTCAGTTTGGCTTGTATTCATAGATTGCTGTGGTCAGTGTCACTGATAATCTGGTACCACACCTTCCCAAAATCTTAAAGCTTAAAAAGAAAACAGTTTTCAAGGAGAAGAAATACTTTAATGCAGGGGTCACCAAACTTTTTGAGACTGAGAGCTACTTCAGTGGGACCAAGAGGCACAAAGGTCCACTTGTTCGTTCCAAACAAATTTGCATGGTTCAACTTTAATTATAGTATTAATAATAATACATTTACATACATGTGAATATATGACTGCCTGATCACATCTGATCTGGTCTGTATTATTAAAGACTCCACACAATGATTTAGCTTGGTAAATATGATCAATTATTATTGATAATTACCAGTAGTGATTAGAACTCTCAATCAAGAACTTGAGTCCTCAGTTTGAATAATTTTTTGGTTCTTCTGTGCAAATGTAAATTGTTCTTAGCTTTGACTGGGAGTGTGGATGGTTGTTTGTCTCTTTGTCTGTCTCTGTGATGGACTGGAGACCTGTCCTGGGTGTCCCCTGCCTTCACACAAAAGCAGCTGAGATTGGTTCCAGTCCTAAACAAGGGGGCATAATGGATTACTTATTAACTGATATTTAAACATAAAACACTATTTCTTTTATGTTAAACTCAATCTGTAACATTTGAAATTCATTGTATTTTATTAATATTTTATTAACGGTTTTGTAGAAATGAACATTCATTCAAAATACTGTATGCCTTTTACTTTTAAAAAATCTGTAGCATTTTTTAAGAACCTATTAAGAATAAAATCTTCCAGTTGCAGATACAAATTATCAATAATGTTATATAATAAACAGTGACATTTTTTAATTAATCATGTGACATAGGTATTGATCCTCAACATTTTTTATAATAATAATTGATTTACAAAGCCCTTAAAACAACCACAGCTGCAACAAAGTGCTACACATAAAATCATTTTAACTAATCATCACATCTTCTCTACTCTTTTTTAATTAATTATCTTTCACATATTTTATCATTACTTCTTTCAAGAGCTCCACACCTGAAAATATGATGAATGTGAATCCATCCTGCTCAAAGCTGCACTGACATTCTTCTAGTTAGCATTGAAGCTAGCGTGTTAGCTGATGAAGTGTCGCTCCTCGTTGCGTTTTGCTGTTGCTACAGCCACTAATGAGACACAGACACACTTGTCTTTCAACACTGTGAAAGACCTTTTCCTCCCAGTCACTGTCACCAATGTTTTAAGTAGCTACTTACTGGAAGTTAAAAGTTTGTGCTGCAGCTCACTCCCACCCAGCGGCTCCGCGCCGGAGCCTGTGACTCCGGTGTTGTTGTTGTTCCTTGTAAACATTGGACTAAACCATTTGCCAACAGAGAAGGGGGGGGGGCAAAATTTCCTTTTTTTTTCTTAGAATAATGGCGGATTTCTCTCTTTTTTTGCCTTTTTATATTTATATTGTTTAAAGACACGGTTTCCTTTATTGAATTATTGGGGGGGACAGATCTATATTTCCCCAAGATTGGGGGGGTCCGGACCCCCCCGACCCCCCCAGGATCTACGCCTATGAGTGTTGGTATAACCCACCCCCTGCCCTTAGCATGGATGTGCCCGCCCGCCAAGAGTTCAGAGTTCAAATTATGATTTTGGACAGGAAGCACAGATTATTGCTCTTATAGGAGCTGTATGTAACTTTTCTAACAATATATTTTTAACATATTTATTCACTCTGTCACTACCTCCTGACATACTGATTTTAGACAAGAAATCTCTGAAAAAACTATTGTCCCCTTGCTTCTCTAAAAGTAAGGTAAGATGCAATGTTGGATGAATGATCAGTTTAAATTATAACATTTGATCTGAACTAGTCTATATTTAATTTTAATGTCTGTTAACATCATATCTACAGGAAGGAGCC
The DNA here is from genome assembly GCA_038048925.1 of Garcialebias charrua. Classification (NCBI taxonomy): domain Eukaryota; kingdom Metazoa; phylum Chordata; class Actinopteri; order Cyprinodontiformes; family Rivulidae; genus Garcialebias; species Garcialebias charrua. The sequence continues at coordinate 29,884 of JBBPBX010017204.1, read as the reverse complement.
AGTGCAGAGAGAGAGATAGAGACAGAGAGAGAGAGATAGAGACAGACACACAGAGAGACAGACAGCATAGGTTTAAGTTAGCAGAAAAACAATAGAAAGGAGCAGAATTATTGCTGAAATGGCAGAAAAAAATTAATTTGGCATAAACAAGGTAAAGGTAGCTGACACAAATTGAAATTAGCACCCAGATGGTTAAAAGGATGTAAAAATGTCAAATTAGCAGAAAAAAGCTTACAAGTACAAAAAGGGACAATTTGTTATAAAATAGCTTAAACAACAAATATGGGTGTTAAAATTACTCAAATGTAGCTTAACATGCTAATTTTAACAAAATAAATTGAATTGGCATGTGTTTTGCTAAAGTATGCAGAAAAATATTGTATTTTGTTGTATCCATCCATTATCTATACTGGCTTCTTCCTTTCAGGGTCACTGGGGCCCATATCCAGCAGTCACAGTGCGAGGAGCGGGGTACACCCTGGACAGGTCGCAAGTACATCACATTATTTTGTTGTAAAATAGCTAAAATTGCTAGAATGTGCAGTAAAACAGCTGAAGTGTAGCTGAACATGCTGATATAAGCAAAAAGAAGTAAAAGGAGCACATTTGCTAAACTAAGCATAAAGCAAACGAGAGCCACCAAAATGAGAATTTGACTTAAAAAGGCTAACTTTAATTAATGGCAGCTGAACATTAGCTAAAACTGCAGCAAATAGCTGAAAGATAAAGCAACTGCAAGAAGCACCAATAGCTCAAATTAGCAGAAACAATCACAAAAGTAGAAAAAAACAGAAAGAAGCAAAATTATATCTAAAATAGCAGAATAAAGCTGTAATTAGAAAAAAATCCTAAAATTAGTTCAGTTAATAATTAGCAAAGTCAAAAGAGCAGAAACAGAACAAAATGTGTAAGGTGCTGTAAAGATTTTGAAAGATTTTAAATAAGGGTATTGAAAACAGCTCCATTCATTTCCAATAGGAAAAAAAGTGGCTGAAAAGCAAAATGGCTATTAAAAGATGAATAGCTGAAATATCAAAAGTCACAGCCAGAATGCCCCGAAGGAACTGAACATTTTGATATATGAATTGTTAGCACAAAATTTTGGAATGAGATGCTTTTAAACAAAATGTATGGAAGACGTATAGTAACGAGTAAAAAGAGAAACACGTAAACAATACGGTGAATGCTTGTATAGCATTCCCACAAAGATCAATCATTAAAACAACTATGAAAAATCCCACGACCCACCCATATGAACTCGTGCCATGAATGTTTTTCATTATTAGGTGTCTCTGTATCATAAGTGTGACTTGAACAATTGTTAAAACAGTTTTTGTTACACTTCCCAAGACTTTTGTGCATAATTCAAAGCAAAACTCTATTGTAGCAGTAAAAGAAACCTGCACACTACTGTCAGAAAATCATAAATTTGACAGTAAAATATTAACATCTAGAAAGTTCACACATTTTAAAGTCTCAAAAAGGTGTGTTTTGAGCACATTGTTGTTGAATGGGTTAAGTTTTGGAACTCAAAGTTGTCATTGAGTAGTATGACTTGTGTAAGAAATCAACAAATTTTGTAAGTTGAATATTATGAATATTATGTGAATAAACCATCTCAATTTTATTTTTCCTGAATTGTCTTTATTTTGGCATGAGATAAGCTGAGATATCATTGAGATAAATTATTAATTCTTATTAAGACTCATGTGAGCGCTTGCACTCATCTCAGTTTTCTTTTGGCTGAGAACTCAAATGGAGAGCAATGAGAGACAGCCATGAGAGAGTGTGCTTCCAAGGATATCAAATTGAGACAAATTTGAGAGCAGCACATTATGTCTCATTTTTCTCACAACTGAGACAAGAAAAAGAGACAGCTGTAAGAGAATTTAGAGAACTCGCACAGTGCTCACTGTGAGACATATTTCTCAGGAGAGACATTTGAGAAGAATGAGAAAACCACTTTGGTCTTGATTAGTGCTCATTGATGTCTAGGATCCGTAAATGTGACATAAATGAGATCTTATCTTCAATTTTGCTTTGCTACTCTCAAACCTTAGATTCACCGACATATTGAATACATTTGAAATAAATGCAGAATAAATGATGACACTCTTGGCCGAGTAAAATCTAAGCTTTTTTTCAAGAGTCAGTAAATAAATAAATAAATGTTTTTTTATAAATTTTGACTTGACTTGATGAGTCGGATCCTCCATGCCACCTGTCAATCAATCCAGTAAACGCCCCTTACCTGCACGAGCTTAGCCTGGTTAAAACCAGACCCTTGTCCTTCACTTTGCTTCGTACTAGGGTCTGGGACTTCTCCCATAGACAACGATTTCTCCGGTAGATTTTTGACCGGACCAATCAGAGAACAGAAGGCGGAGTTTTGTTAGTTTAGCCTGGCGAGGTCCAGGCTATCAGATAAATAGCTCAGAAACCACTCGGTGGATATTTTTTCTGCTACCAGTGTGTAATTATATGGCTCTAATTTACTGACTGTTGGCCTGGATGAAACATTTGAGATAAAATTCGATTTTTTATCATTTATTTTCGTAGCGCACCCGAGGCTGTTTGGAAAATGTCAAACCGAAACAATTTAAATCCAGCAGATTTGACCATTTCGTGAATTGATTTAGGAACTGTTAAGCTCAGGAACACTTCTGATATAAC
>JBBPBX010017204.1:8638-19101 GCA_038048925.1 Garcialebias charrua | reverse complement strand
TATATATATATATATATATATATATATTGTATTGACTACTACTATATACTACTGTATTGACTGTATTGTATATATAATACTACTGTATTGACATCATTCAGCAGCAAATCCCATCCATCCATCCATCCATCCTTCATCAGCAAATGATGTCAAACATGAACACTTCTGAAAGAGCAGCAGCTACTGCATTGACATCAATCAGCAGCAAACCAGTAGCAAATCACATCCATCAGAAACATGTTGCAACCATAGTGACACCAGTGCCTTGGTGTGCAGTCCATGCCCACGTGCATGAAAAACAAGTCCATGAGCTCTAAGAAAGCTCGAAGCAGCAGAAAAAGAAAAAGAATTCCCTTACTTTGATTGAAGTGTAGGTAGACAGTCTGTATGATGTTTTTCTCAAGTTCAAACCTGGATCACATGGAACTCAACCATGAATGATGGGGAGCATTTGAGGCCAGGTGTGAGTTCAGGTGTTCTGTTGGGGAGGTCAGCTGCATCCACTTCTCTGCTGTTCCCTGGGACTGCCACCTTTCTTTCTCCTGAGGTGAGACCACCTCACCTCAGGCTGTTTGCAGTCACACATTCCTCATACAGCTCATCCATACATGTTTAGCCTGCCAAAAGGTGTTAAAAAATTCATTAGTGACACATAGCCTAGGTTATGTAGTGATAAATAAATGGAAAAACGTGTATTGTTTATATTTATAAATTTAGCATTGTAGTATGTAAACTACATTTTGAAATGTATTTATTAATTACCTATATGAACTGTGATTTTTTTAAAGATGGACAAGGTTGTATGTTTGCATAGTGTAAAGTAAATGTATTTATTTTTATTTTATTTATTAAAATTCATTCATTTCACTAAAACAAAGTCAACAACTCAATAAAAAATAAAAAACATACATTCAAAATAAAATGAAAGGCAGCAGATGAAGAATAATCTTATAATCTCTGCCCCTTTTTTACCCAAATAAACTCACAACAATGATTTATCAAAGAACAAAATTAATTGCATCACCAAATGTAAGATTACATCATCTTAAACAACTCAAATAAATTCTTATGTTATTTTTCATATTCCTTCAAAAAAAAATCACTTTTAGCAATCTCTTAAATTCACAATTATGTACTTATTTGTACGTGTCAGTTGTACACTTTTGTTTATAACTATCAATAATTAAACATGGTTCACAACTACACTGGAAATTATTGAATTTTTACCTGCCAACCAGGTGAAGACTTTCAGTGATCTTCTCCACTTCTTCTTCAAGGGTTCTCCTGGTTTTGTTACATTTATTATCCGTCCGTCCATCCATTATCTTTACCTGCTTTCTCCTGTGCCCATGTCCAGCACGAAGTTTCTGCCCTGGTGCATGGTTCTGGTGGTCCAGAGCGCCGGAGCTCCGGCGCGCGCCGGGGGCCGTTCTGGATCGTGTACCCAGGCAGGGAGCCTCTTGGTGGGGCTTCAAAGCAGCATGGCCGGCCTGGTTCTCAGTTGAGCTCCGGCGCGCGCCGGGGGCCGTTCTGGATCGTGTACCCAGGCAGGGAGCCTCTTGGTGGGGCTTCAAAGCAGCATGGCCGGCCTGGTTCTCAGTTGAGCTCCGGCGCGCGCCGGGGGACCTTCGGACGGATTTATCTCGGAAACAATGCTTCGTCTGGCGGCCTCGTAGCTGCCGTGTCTTCCGTGAACTGCCAAGACTGGACCAATGAGATGAGCCGGATTCTGTAGTTTCAATCACGTGTGTAAAAGGGCTGTCAGCTCATTGGTCACAGAGCTTCTTCTTCTTCTATTGTTTATTGGCGGTTGGCGAACTTATTTTAAGCACATTACCGCCACCAACCGGACTGAGTGTGTGCATTGCCGTCTGCTCCCAATCATACACGTCATGTCAACAAACTAAAAGACACTTATGAGTTGTTTTTGAAAAACAACTTTTTATTTTATTTGGGTTGGATAATAAGGAAAATTGAGGACAAAGCATTGTTTTATCTACGTCTAGCGACAATAAAAAAATAAAATAAAAAATAAAAAATTTCTGCCAGGCTGAACTGCTCACTCCTGGCCAGCAGAGGGCCCCCTTGAGCTGTCGGGCCCCTGGGCACCCGCCCGGTGTGCCCGTATTATAGATCCGGCCCTGATCTTAGCCAAGGTTCAAGAAAAACTGATAAACGCTCAGATCAAAAATTATCTGGACTCATTTAACATCTTACCTCTTCATCAATCTGGTTTCAGGAAAAAACACAGCACAACAACTGCTTCTCTGAAGGTTCTGAATGATGTTGTTGAAGCATTGGATGCTAAGGACTATTGTGCTGCACTTTTCTTAGACCTGTCTAAAGCTTTTGACACTGTGGATCATAACATCCTGTGTCATAAGCTCTCAGAAATCGGTTTCTCTGATCACACCATCGGTTGGTTTTCTAACTATCTTTCCAATCGGAGGCAATGTGTTCAACATAACGGTACTTCTTCCAGCTATTTAACAGTTAAAAATGGTGTACCACAAGGCTCAGTTTTAGGACCCACTCTCTTTACAATCTACATAGCTAATGTAGGTCACTGCATCCCTGATGCATCCTTACATTTCTATGCTGATGATACAGTTGTTTACTGCCGAGCTAATTTTCTTGCAAAGTAATAATATTCTGGACAAGTTTCAATCTGGTTTTCGCAAAATGCACTCCACTGAAACTGCCTTATTAAAAGTATCCAATGACATTTTGATGGCTGCAGACTCTGGTCAGAGCAGTGTTTTGATTTTATTAGATCTTTCTTCAGCTTTTGATACAGTCGACCACACAATTCTGATACATCGACTACAACATGAATTAGGATTTTCTGGAACTGTTTTGAAGTGGTTTTCCTCTTATTTGAACAACAGAAAATTTTCAATGTTTGTGAATAACATACAGTCTAAGACCTCTCCGTTAAGGTATGGTGTTCCTCAGGGTTCAGTCTTGGGTCCTATTCTGTTCATTATTTACATCACACCACTTGCAAAGATTATAAATAGCTTCAGAAATGTCTCTTACCATTTCTATGCTGACGACATTCAACTCTACTGCTCCTTCAATGACTCAGAATTACACAAGTTAGATGAATTAGTAAACTGCGTGTCCCAGATTAAGGTGTGGTTAGCCAACAACTGCCTTCAGTTAAATTCTGCCAAGACTGAAACCCTGATCATTGCCCCTGAACAGAAAGTTCCTCTAATCAAGCAACACCTCGGTTCTCTGGGCTCCTCTTCTCAGCCGAGCCTCAGAAACCTTGGTGTTCAGTTCGACCAGTCAATGTCTTTGGACAAACATTCAAAGCTCCTGGTCAGAAACTGCTTTTATCACCTGAGGAACATTTCTAAACTGAGGGCAATTTTATCCAAATCTGACCTGGAGATGATTATTCATGTTTTTATCTCTTCTCGTTTAGATTACTGCAATTCACTTTTTACTTGTTTTAATAAGTCTGCTGTCGCTCGTGTCCAGTTGGTCCAGAACGCTGCTGCGAGGCTTTTAACAGGAACAAATAGAAGGTCTCACATCACACCGGTTTTATATGATCTACATTGGCTCCCTGTTAAATTTAGAATTCATTTTAAAATTTTGGTATTAACTTTTAGAGCGTTAAATGGACAGGCCCCCCAATACATCACAGAAATGCTGATCCCCTATTCTCCAGCCCGCACCCTTCGTTCTTCAGCACTGAACCTTCTACAGGTCCCTAAGACCCGGTTTAAAACTCGGGGTGACCTTTCCTTTCAGGCCGTAGCCCCCCGGCTGTGGAATGCCCTGCCCCTGTCTCTTCGTGTGACCACCTCTATTGATTCCTTTAAAACCCAGCTCAAGACACTTTTATTCAGACAAGCTTTTAGATAAATGTTTTTATTGAGTGTTTTTATCAATTGTTCTTGTTTTTATCAGCTGTTCTTATTGTTTTGATTAATCAGATTTTAATACAGTAATTCTTCTGTTTATTTTAATTTTTTATTTATATGTTGTACAGCACTTTGTGATTTTATCTGCGAAAAGTGCTATATAAATAAACTTTACTTACTTACTTACTTACTAAAACAGTAGCTAAGGCTTTCCAGTTACTGCAATCCGCTTTTGACATCATCCAGTCAGATTTGTTCCGTCTCAAACTTGTCCTAAATGCTGATAAAACAAAAGGGATGTTTTTTTCAAATAGGAAGGCGGTTCCAGCAGATCCTCCTCTGATTTTATCTTCAAATGGTGTCCCTATTGAGTTTGTTGATTCCTATAAATATCTGGGTATCCTGATCGATTCACATCTCTCTTTTAAACTCCACGTGGAAAACCTAGTGAAGAAACTGAAAGTTAAACTGGGTTTCTTTTTCAGAAACAGATCATGTCTATCACTGAATGTCAGGAAACGCCTTGTGTCTGTGACTTTCCTTCCCTCCATTGATTACGGTGACATTCTCTACATGAATGCTCCTACAAGCACCCTGCGGATGTTGGATGTTGTCTATCATGGTGCACTAAGATTCATAACTGGCTGTGATTATCGTACCCACCACTGCACCCTGTATTCACTGGTTAACTGGACATCATTAACCTCACGCAGACTCTTCCACTGGTACATTTTCATCTTTAAATCACTTCTTGGTCTGCTGCCCTCATACATCTCCTCCTACATGTCTTTGCGTGAGTGCAGCTACAGTGTGCGCTCTCAGGACATGATTACCTGCAGTGTTCCGTCAGTGAGGACTGAACTTGGAAAAAGGGCCTTCTCCTACTCCGCTCCTGCTTCATGGAATATCTTACAAAAAGATCTGAAGCTCTCGACCTTGACTTCTCTAAATGGTTTTCAGAATCTGTTGGAATCCTGGCAAAAACCAATGCAGATTTGTTCCTGTCTTTGATTTTATACGTCTACCTTATAATGTTTTGCTAGTTTTTTGATACTTTGTTAAAAAAAAAAAAAAAACTTTCTTTTGTTTTTTTCTCTCTTTTGTTTTCTATTGTTTATTGTTTGTTTGTTTATTGTTTATTGTTTAAGGAAATTCTACCACTGCTGTTCATTGTTCTTTAGTTTTAGCAGGTCGCTTTCGTAAATGAGCCCATGAGGTTCAAAAGATTTACCTGACTAAATAAAGGTTGAATGAATGAAAAAAGTCGGTGAAAGCCAAAGGCTCGCCAGACCCACCAGAACCATCTTTAACTTCAGAAGCCTCAAAGTTGGTCAAAATCAGAACCAGAAGAACATTCTGTGTCCACCAGCTTTAGAACTGGTTCAGCTTTATAGCAAACTGCATTTAACAAGTAAAATACACAACCAGGTGGAGAAAAAGTTACAAAACTGCTCAAAAAACTGCAAAAAGCTTTAAATTGAACCAGAGGTGATTTTAGCCTCTATTTTGGTGTGTGTGTGTGTGTGTGTGTGTGTGTGTGTGTGTGTGTGTGTGTGTGTGTGTGTGTGTGTGTGTGTGTGAGGGGGTGCTCAAGAACCCCTAAACTTTAACTCAGCACCGCTGAATATAAACCATCATCAGGATTTTGTAAAGAAACTCACTTCTCAAACCAAAATATTGAATACAAATGGAATAAATGGTAAAACGGGTCAGGAATATCTGATTTTTTTTGCACAAGTCGGATCCTCCACGTCACCTGTCAATCAATCCAGCAGGCTCATCAGCAACTGACCAGTCAGCAACTTCAATCCGTCCCAAAGGTAAACGACCCTTACCTGCAGGAGCTCCACCCCCTTTTCCTCCAACAACGCTGTGCATTCAGAGGAATTTCATGGAAAATCTTGAGACAAACGGTTAAACGTCAGTGGAGAACATATGATTCAGACACGTGTTACCTGTGGTTGAACCCAGGACTCGCTCACTCGAGACTGATATAAACAAAAATGGCTGACGTGGCAGCAAAACTTACATACATGAAGAGGAGACAGGAGCGTGACGCCATACAGGACAATGCACAGACAGGGGAGCAACACAAAGAGACACTAACGAGGAGATAAACACAAACACCTGGGGAAGGACAACAGGTGACACATTACAAGAGGAGGAGGTCAGGACACGTGACACAAAACACACACGTCCTCTCACCCTGAACGTTTAGGGAGTAACACAGTTGACTCATTCTCAAAAACTAAACCAAGTCTAGAGAAGTGTAAAGATGACAGACGGCCGACCTCGTGAGCAGCTGAATACAACAGGAAGTACCACATGTTCACCTGTACGAAGGTAACTGCAGGTAAATCCTCCGTTTTCTGTCATAATTACATTGTACTGGTTAAGTGAAAGGTTGATGCTTAAAGCTAGGTGTGTTTTGTGTGTTTTAAATGTAGATGTTGTATCTTCTGATTGCACAAGTTTAGTCTTTGTTTGCTCTGATCCTTTAAAAGTCCTATTTGTGACTGAGCTCCTAGTTTACGGCCGGACAACCCTGAACCCTGAGCTAAGCAGGGTCAGGTCTGGTTAGTACCTGGATGGGAGGCCTCCTGGGAAGCTGTAATCTTTTGCACGTCTCACAAACCTCACCAGGGGGTGCGTTGTTCAAGTCAAGAGCCACTGTCAGTACTGGGGGCGAAGCCCCCTTAAAGGTCAGGTCCTAGAATCGGCCCTGAATTGAACCATTCTGCTGCTTGTTTTGATCACTGTCCTTAAATAAATATCTTTATCTGCAATTAATCTGGCTTAAATTTCTTGTTTTGATTGGATTAAAACTTTCATGTGTTGAAACTAAATGTCCCAGAAAACCTCGACTGACCGTCACAGCTGACCTGCACAACTTTTAATATTTCAATCAGACTCCTGCAGTTTTTTTTCTTCTTGTTAAATGAGTTTTGTTGAGTAGGGCGTGGTGGCATAGAGGTTAGATTGCTGGTTCAACTCCCGTTACCGACAACATCAAAATGTGGGCAGGGATAGATGGTAAATGGTAAATGGAGCTTATAGCGCTTTCCAGCCCCCTTTGAGGAGCCCCAAAACGCTTCACAGTACCAGCCATCCACCCATTCATCCACCCATTCATACACACATTCATACACCGGTAGCGGTAGACTGCCATGCAAGGTGCTGCAAGTCCTACCGGGAGCAACTTGGGGTTAAGTGTCTTGCCCAGGAACACAACGAGGTATGCAGTGACCGGGGATCGAACCCGAGACCTTCTGGTCCTGAGCCGGCTGCCCTACTCTCACAGTAAAAAAAAAAATCCATAAAAAAAACGGAAAATGTCCTGGTAATTTTCTGCCAGTACATTCTCCGTTTTTTTTTTACAGATATTTCCGTAAACCCTAAAACGGATTTTTCCCGTAATTTAACAGTTTTTTTAATGTATAATTCACATAAATTTCTGTTAATCTAGGGTGCCAGGTAAATGGAGTCCTCTTTCGCGCTTCTTCTCAAAGGTTCTTGTTCCCAGGGTGCTTTGCGCAGAAAAAAAAAAAATGGAGAAACCCCTGTAAAAAATCCGCTCATTCTCAATCAGTTCATCTGGACAGTTTCTTTTCCCTGTAAAAAATGATAACGGAAAATTCCTTCACACTTCCACAGTACATTTACCTGTTTTTTTACGGAATTTTTTTTACAGTGTACACCATCTCGGCCCCTAGATGAAGCACCCACGCCTGCCTCCACCCTCATTTACCCCACTATGGGCCCTTGAGCAAGGCCCTTAACCCCCATCACGTGCTCCTCCAGTTGCCCTAATGGCAGCTCTCTGCTCCACACAGAGCGCTGTGGTAGCGTCAGGAAGGACTTCCGGTGTAAAAACAACCGTCAAGTCTTCGTGGGAGTTAGTTCTCTGTGGCGACCCCTGATGAAGGAGCAGCCGAAAGAAGAAGAGTTTTGTTGAGTCCAAACGTGGGGCGAGCAGCTAAACACGTGCACGTAGACGTGTCAGCAGCTCCACAGGACAGTGATGTGAGGGCGAAGCTTTATTTCAGTGAGGTGTCTGCAGAGGGAGGGTGCTCTGAGCGCCGTCGGCCTCTCTCCGTCGTCAGGCCTAACAAACCGTGGCAGCCGTGCACTAACGAGCTATAATTGAGCTCATCGGCGCCGTGAGACGTTTGAAACTCTCGCCCGAGTCGCAGCCTCACCGTGCCAGGAGGAATGTCAGAGCCCACGCTGGCACGCCATCAGGACACGCCGGCGTAGCCCCCAGCCCTGGAAGAACTCGACACAAACTTCAGGGGAAGCAGCGGCGAGTTCTGCCTGGCACTCACCCCCGTGACCTTGAACAAAACAATGAAGATGAAACAAGGAGCCATCGCTCCAGACCACCTAATGTTAGGAAACNATGTGGCTCTGCAAGCCCAGATGAAGCAGTTCCAGCTGGTTTCGACAGCGGAGCTCCATAAATCTGCCTCGGTCACAACAACTCCACGTACAGTTGGAGGATCTGGTGTTTCTGTTCGCTGCAGCAGAAGGTGGAGACGTCTCTGGGGAGCGGGACAACTTTCACAACACTTAAATCATCACTCTGTGACAAGACTCCCCGCTCTTCCAAATGTTAACACTTAACTGTTTTGAAAAACAACATCAACTTAGTTTTGCTTTATGGGCATTTTAAAGCTTTCTGCTCAATTTCACAAGCGCTAAAAAATAAAATAAAAACGTTACTCCTTAAGAAAAGAGATGCCAGACTCTCATTATGTAAAACTTCTGCTCAACTGGTTCCTGTTGGGGAAAAGATGGATTCACAGGTGATCAGGTGAAGACTTCATGAAATCCAGTAAATGAGAGAACCGGCGGTTTCACAGAGTTTCAGTCTGGATGTTCTGCTGGCGTCGGTCCTGAGCTGTCTCTGCCTCACAAACTGACATCAGCTGTTTCAAAAGTCACACACACACACACACACACACACACACACACAGAGGAAAAACGCTTCCAGTGCATGGAGGCTGATGATCGTGTCTGCCATCCTACAGAGACTGCTGCAGAACAACCATTGACAGAATGCTCAGTTTCACAATGACGCATGGTCAAATAGGGAATTACAGTATGTGTACATGAAAAACATGTAATTATTGCAATGCACCAGGAAGCTCATGTAATGATTTATTCCCTTCATAGATCCACTTTGTGTTTGTTTTTCTGCAGGGTTCAAGATGCACGAGGCTCTGCAGAAACCTGGTTCCATCATGAGAAGGTGGTGTTCTTCACTGACGGAGAACTCTGCAGAACGTTTTATCACCATGAAGCCATGCAGACATCTAGAACGTGAGAAATGTTGTTTCTGTGTCTTTGCTGTGATTGAATTATGTTTGACCGTTAGAAGAATGTCCCATGACTGAAGAAAAAACCAGGAACTAACACGACAGTTTGTATCTGACCAGGTTGGGTCACGTCCTCTGGACAGTTCAAGTTGTGTATATTTGTCATGTGCAGGTTAACACAGGGTTAACTGTACAATGAAATGATCAGGATGAAAAACACCGATTTGACTCTCTAAAGCAGGGGTCCCCAAATTTTTCCTGTGAGGGCCACATAACTTTCCCTTCTCTGGTGGGGGGCCGGAGTCAGTTTGTAACAGGAAAAAGTGTGATGATTGCAGGAGTGCCTAAATGTAAAAATGTATTGTTTTCCAGAAAGCACAATCAAATAACCCTCTCTGGGTTCTTCACAGAACAAAAGTCAGGAGATAAACTATAACACTATTAATAAAATAAATAATAACACTATTAATAAAATAAATAATAACCAAATAATCCTCTCTGGGTTCTTCACAGAAAAAAATCCTGGAAATAAATACTATTTATTAGATAAATAATAACCAAATAACCCTCTCTGGGTTCTTCACAGGGACTCATAGTGTCGCCGCAGATTGTATTCTTTGAATACCGCCACTGCCTCTCAGCCTTTTCTTTGCATTGAACAAAAAAAAAAATTGTTTGTCCACTGCAGCTTAAGCGCCCTGCATTCTGAATCAATTTTTCTCTTACCTAATCTTTTCGCCATTTTGCCGTTCTGTCTTTGAGAGGGTCGGGTTTAGGATTTTTTTCTGGGGGTTGCCAGATAGGGGCACCGACCGCAGAAGGGTGGAACAGAATGTCACGTTTTGGATGTGTCCGCGTTTTTCCCCAAACGCTGACACAATAAATTAAATGTGGAACAATAGTTCAAAATAGTTCATAACTAAGGAACATTTTATTGCAAAAGTCCAACTTTATTATCAAATACAAATACACATATGAAAAAAAATCTAAATGCTCTCTGGTATTGTTCTGGGGGCCAGACCAAATGTGGAGGCGGGCCGGATCCGGCCCGCGGGCCGTAGTTTGGGGACCACTGCTCTAAAGAATCAAAGAACAAACAAACAAGAAACACTAAAACTATGCAGTAAGTGTACTAAAATAAAGTAGCAAAAAGTGAAAAAGTAATTATAATAATTACCACATCCTAGAGACAGTAAACAACAACATGGTAGATTATGGTGCAGCAGGATGAATTTGAATCAATAAGTATTTCAAGATAGTAATATAA
>JBBPBX010017203.1:0-37610 GCA_038048925.1 Garcialebias charrua | reverse complement strand
CTAACCACTGAGCCATTGTGCTGCAAACCATCAGAGGGATCTTGTGGTTCTGTTGGAACGACCTATTGGATAAAAACTTTTGTAGGATGAGGGCCTCCAGAAGGTTTGGAAATGGACACCAAGACCAGAACCACAACAAGAACCCACCCAGTCATGGAACCACTGCTCCTCCAAAAACCACCGACCACACCAACTAAAAACACAACTTCCAACAAAGTTCAGGTCGTCTGGACGGTTTCTTTTTATGTTGAGATGTTTTGTCCTTCATCCGAAGGACTTCATCAACTCGAGGAGCCACAAACAAACTTTGATGTTTTGAAGCACTTTGGCCATGGCTGCCTCAGAGGAGTCGACGGAGGAGAGGGCGGGCCCCAGAAACCATCTCATCACCAGCAAACTGGTTGGCCCACTATATGTGAGTGTGCTGCTTGTGGGACTGAGTTTGTTGTGACTCCTCGGACTGATGAAGTCCTTTGGATGAAGGATGAAATGTCTCAACAAAACAAGAAACCGTCCAGATGACCTGCTGAACTTTGTTAGATTTTATATCTGGATTATTGAGCATGAACAGATGATTGAATTAATGAAGATGGAGTTTGATACAATTCAAACTTGGTTTAAATTAAACAAGTTATCACTGAACGTTGAAAAAACTAATTATATGATATTTAGTAAAAAAAAAATATTCAACTGTCGAATTTCTTTTCAAAATTGATGGTGTTGAGATACAAAGAGTGAAGGGTTATGGGAGTATTAATCGATGATAAATTGTCATGGAAAAAACATTAATTTTGTAAGAACTAAAATGTCTAAGTCCATGGCAGTACTATATAAAACGAGGGACTTACTGACAGACAAGGCTTTGTGTTTACTGTATAATACAATTGTTGTACCAAATTTAATTTATTGTATTGGTGTCTGTTTACAGCTTGTAAAACTGCAACCAAATATATTTTTATTTTACAAAAAAGAGCTGTACGAATTATCTCAAGAAAACATTATTGTCATCCTTTAAGTATTTTATTTCATCAACTGAAATTACTCAAGTTTTATGATTTGGTGGACTACTTTATTCTATTACTAATGTACAGGGCTCAGAATCACAATTTACCATCAAACGAACAAGAGTATTTTGTAAAAAGGAGTAGTTGCTATAATTTAAAAGGAACTGATATTTTTGTTAAGCCAAAGTTTAGAACAAGTTTGCGGGGTAGGTCTACTTTAATGAGGGGAATTATTTATGGAATGGTTTGAATAATGATGTTAAAAATGAGGAATCATTATTTGTATTTAAGAAAAAGATCAAGAATATAATGCTGATGAGATATAGTTAAGTTAGTTAATATTAGGGAAATATAATGAATAATTTTGATAAGTTTTGTAGTTTGTTGTATTATTTGTGAGTGTTGCTTGAATTGATTTTGTTAAGAAGGGGCAGAATTGATAAGATTTTATTCTTCTTCTGCCGCCTTTCATTTTATAGGTATTTTACATTTGTTTTTCTTCTTGAAATTGCATAGTTTTTTTTAATTGAAATGAATAAACAAACAAACAAACAAACAAACTTTGATTAAAAAACAACAACTTCCAAACAATCAACAAGAAACAACAACCAGCCTGTTTGTTCAGGGTGTTTGGGCCCTGAAGTCAGTCCAGCAGTGAAAGAGAAGAGGCAGCCCCCTCAAAGACACCACCAAATAAAAATACAATCAAACGAGGCAGGTGAAACCTGGCAGCTCTATAATCCAGAGACTGGTGATAATCTGGGTTTAACTCTGGATTAAACACCTGCAGGATCTGAGAGGTTGCAAACAAAACCTGATACTGTACTTCCAGCCACTCCTCAAAGTACGAACTGCTGATTTTCACGATAAAGTATTTTCTATGTCTTTAAATTTATTGTTTGTAGTTTGTTTCAATCTGTGTGCACCTTAAAGTATTCAAACACAACTTTCATTTGCAGCCTGTTCTCTCCTCCATACATGCAGGTTTGCAGGTTGATATAAATAGCTCTTTGTACGCAATTTAAAACGTTATAGGCACAATCTTTATGGTCAGAATTTAGAAAAGAAAGAAATGTGACTTTTTACGTAGCTTTTTAATTTTTATGTTCTGTGAAGAAAAGAAAATCTGAGACACTGATTGTGTGATTTATACAAATGTATGTTTATGTTTATTAAATTTGTTCTTTTTTTTTTTTTTTTACAAAAACACAATACAAAACAATCCCATAAATGATAACGTACAAAATATAAAAAAAATGAAAGGTAGCCAGAAAGAAGAAAAAATCTTATTATATCTGCCCCTTTTTTCAAACAATCAGTTCAAACAATAATAATCTTCCAGTAACAGAACAAAATGAATAACTCTTTCTAATTTTCTAACTAATACAATACACATTATGCTACTTCATATATATATTTTTTAACAATTTAGTTTTGATCGTTTTCTTAAATGTAAACATTGACTTGGCATTTTTAACTTCATTCTCCAAACCATTCCATAATCCAATTCCCTGGATTGAGGTAGAACGTCCCTTCAAACTAGTTCTGTACAGTACTTTGGTTTTACAAATATTTCTGTTCCCTTAAGATTATAACAACTTTGTCTTTTAACAAAATGCATTTGGATATTTACCAAATCATGGAACTTCAATAACTTCATTTGATAAAATAATGTAGTTGATGGATGACAGTAATGTTTTCTAGTGATAATTCTTACAGCTCTTTTCTGTAAAATAAAAATAGGCTTTGTAATTGTTTTACACGCTTTCCCCCAAACATCAATACAATAGATTAAGTGTGGAACAATGATTGTGTTATACAACAAATACAGAGCTTTATCATTCAATAAGTCTCTGACTTTGTACAGTACTGCAATAGATTTAGCTATTTTTATTCTTACAGAATTTATGTGTTGTTTCCATGTCAGTTTGTCATCAATGATAACACCCAAAAACTTCACCTCACTCACTCTACAAATCTCAACACCCTCAATTTTAATTGGAACATCAACAGTTTTCTTTTTATTACTACTGAATATCATGTAATTAGTTTTATCTAGATATAATGATAATTTATTTAGTTTAAACCAACAGTACAGTCAGTTTGGGAGGTAATAAAATCATGTTCAAACTCTTTAAAGGATAAAAACGATTTCACTTTAAATAAAAACCTGTTTAAAAAAAATATAATTTTATAACAGAACTCATTTGTTTCTCAAAGTTCAAATTAGAATAAAATATTACTCCCATATTTTGAACACGAGGTTTTACAAATGGCTCCAAACTACATGTAAACAGATCAGCACTTCGGTTTTCACGGACACCAAAAATGATGACTGCAGTTTTATCCTAATTAAAATTCAGGGAATATGAAGCCATCCAAGCCTTTAACTCAGAGACGTTCAAGCAGGGTTTCAGCAAAATAGAATGATTTTGCTTCAACTGAAAGTAGAACGGAATGTCGTCAGCATAAGAACGAAAAGAAGTCCATTGGATGACGGACGAAACATCTCAGCACAAAAAAGAAACCGTCCAGAAGACCTGACTGAACTTGGTTGGATTTTATACCTGGATTATTGAACATGAACTTTGGTGAATGAAAATAAATGTTGAATTTTCTAAAAAAAAAAAAAAAAAAAAGGAGGGAGCATACAATAGAAAATAATAGGGGGCCAAGAATAGATCCTTGGGGTACTCCACATGTGATGGAGGCAGAGGAGGAGACAGAGTTTCCAAGGCTTTTGCAGAAACTCCTGTCAGACATGAAAGACCTGACCCAGTTTAGTGCAGACCCTTTGATACCACGTTGTTCCAGCCTGGAGATCAGAACCCTGTGATCAGCAGCATCAAAGGACGGATCAGCAAAACAACAACAGAGTCTCCAGAATCTGACAAAAGACCATTCAAAACGTTTAAAAGTGCAGTTTCTTTGCTTTTAAATCCAGATTGAAACATCTCAAGAATGCTGTGAGCTTTTAAAAAGCACCCAAGCTGCAAAAAAGTCTATTCTTTCTAAAATGTTTGATAAAGAAAGTGTTTAAGTTTTCCTAAAATTTAACAAAACAGATGAGTCCAGATTAGGGTTCTACATCAACGGCTGCACAACTGCACGATTAAAACAGGCTGGAACAACATCTGGACTGAGACTGCTGTCAGAACCAACACATTTTAAAATCTTTTCTTTTTCTTTTTAAATGAGTTGGAATAATATTCAGTCATGAGGATGTCTTTGTGTTACTAAGATCACCTTTTGCTGTGAAATTTGTCTTGATTTATTTTCTCATTTTTATACACAGATGACTACAAAGCTGAACAAACGTTTAAATAAGCCCTGCATGTTGATGAAATATGTTCATGACAATAAAACAGCGTCTCCTAATTGTTTTCTTGCAGCAGACTGTCCATCGCTCTGACAGTCGTGAATTTACTGGTAATCAAATCATCCCATGTGAATAAATGATACCAGAACAGGGTCAAAGGTGATTTCTTCCAGCATAGCTGGGACACACAAGAGGCACTGCTGGTCGACTCAGACACACACACACACACAACTCACAAATACTAATGTAGGAAAGACTCGGTCTTAAACACACACATTCAATTGGAAGGAGACTTGGCAATGAATAGCTCTGCTCTATTTTTTGAGCCGCTGCAACAGCTGTTGAAGAGATAGTGTGTGTGTGTGTGTGTGTGTGTGTGTGTGTGTGTGTGTATCCAGTGTGCACTCCACATTTCTCCCATTTCCCAATATAAGAGCAGAGTGGGAAGTCCATCTGTTAATAATGCGGTCAGCGAATGACCAATAGTCACCACCCGACATCCAATACGCAAAAATGTGAACAGCTGCCATTTGCTGAAGAGCTGCTTTCAGCACAGGGATGTATTTGGTGGTGGTGGTGGGGGTGGGGGGTCTCCTTCCACTCAGCCTGTTCTTGTAATTTTAGGCCTTCTGTTGCTGTGGCTGCACACCCACAGTAAAAACACAGCAGGGCTTCAGACTCAGGGTGACATATGGAACATGCTCTGACAGGAATGCATAGATTGGATCAAATGTTCCAAATATCTTCTTTATGGTGTAATCCTGCTTCTACATTTACATTTGTATTACCGTATTTTCTGGACTATAGGGCACAGTTTTTTGCCTAATTTGCATGCCCTGCGACTAATAGAGAGGTGAGACTTGTTTATGGAGTTTTTCCCATATTTTAGACCAATTTTTGGCTCAGATATGACCGTTTTTCATTTTGGCAAAAAATGGTGCAGTACCACTTTTGTCCGCTAGGGTACACCCACCGTTTCCAGCTCATGTGTCCGTCCGAAAAAAGCCTCCTCTGCTTGGACTGACTCTGTTGCTGCCCGGCCTCCTGCTCTGGAGGTAAGAACTACAAAACCACAGGACATATTTTTATCAAACTTACAGAACGTAATTATTTGGGTTTCATTTACAAACTGTGACCTGTATGAGACATTTGAGCTAAAATTCGATTTATTTATTATTTATTTTCGCAGCGCACAAGACTGCTTGGAAGAACTCAAAGCAAAACAATTTAAATCCAGCAGATTTGACCATTTCGTGAATTTATTAAGGAACGGTTAAGCTCAGGAATCCTTGTGCTATTATGTCAGCTAAGAAATATATTTTTAAAAGCGTTTATTTAGCTAGATTTTAAAGAAAAAAAGCCGTCCCACCCGCGCGCGTGCACGTGACGAAACTACTTTTTTAAATCCAGCAGATTTGACCATTTCGTGAATTTATTAAAGAACGGTTAAGCTCAGGAACCCTTGTGCTATAATGTCAGCTAAGAAATATATATTTTTAAGAATTTATTTTGCTAAATTTTAAAGAAATAAAGCCGTCCCACCCGCGCGCGTGCACGTGGCGAAACTACTTTTTTAAATCCAGCTGATTTGACAATTGCGTTCATTTAAGGAAAAGTTCAGCTCAGACACATCTTTGCTATAATCTTAGCAAACAAATAATTGTTTTTACCGTGTTAATCTTGTAAAGTCCTTCCGTGCTCGCTACTGTGGCCGCCATTTTCAGTAGGGCAAATCAGGCGGTGACGCGTCGCGTAGCGGTGACACTTAATAGATGCGACCTAAATAAAGGTGCGACCCGTTTATGGATTTTTCCAATTTTTTTGCCAATAATTGGACAACGCGACTTATAGAAAGGTGCGATCTATCAGGCGGAAATTACGGTATATGTGAAATAGCCATCTCATGCCATGTTAACATGACTTACAGTAATATCAGCTAAACATTGTAAACAAAAACAGAGCCTTTGCCTTGTGGGCACCAATGTTTTGATCATTTTTGTCAGCTCCGCTTAAAAAAAACAATAAGACAAAACCCAAAACTGCAGTGTGTAATAAATTAACTGGATGTTTCATTTTTTAAAAGGAGTTTTAACTATTTAGTTCTAGCTGATCATCAAACCTTTGCATTGCATCGTGTTGGATGAGCAGCGTTCATGTGTTGTCGTCGCAAGTACTCGCAACAACATAATATTACGTCCGTAGCAAATGGTTTTTTAAAAGGTCAAAAGAATTTAAACACCCCAGCTGCACTTTTACTGATGAATCGTCCCACTTAGGTATTTCCAGAGAGGAGCGTACTCTCACTCCAACTGAGTGTTTAGAGCTTCTCATGAAAAAACTCTTCAGGTCCTCTCTTCTGTCACGCTTCAGCAGCCGTGAAGAGATTGATGGTTGTTTGCTCTGTGGTCACACATCAGCAGGATCTGTCATCAGCACGGATGATAAACTAATCTCCTCATCCTCCTCTCTGGACTTCAGCTCCACCCGTTTGTGTGTGGAGGCCTTTTGCGTGTGTCCGGATCTCAAGGCACCATCTTCATATTTTCTGTGTCTCTTTCGCAGTAGTCTCGCTCACGATGCGCCTTTGAGTTCTGATCTCGCTCGGGGCCGAGCACGGATCCGTGACCTGCCGTCAACCTGGCAGCCGCGGGAGCGCTCCTGCCCCGAGGTGAGCGAGCCAGCAGGCCTGTAATGTTTGCAGAGGGCCTCAGGAAGGAAACGACACCGGAGCTGAACTTCTGATTGGACACATGTCTTCGTCAGGTCTCATAAGCTCCCGCTCTGTGTGCGTCGAGCCATTTGTGGTGAACCGATTTCCGCATGTGTGAATGCTTGAATTGTGTCTGAGGTTTTCCTCCTCGTGTTTGCATGTGTATATATAAATCCTTGTGCAGGTATTTGTGGTTTGGTGTTACCTGTGTGTGTGTGTGTGCACGTTCAATCGCCCCCGTGGATCCCCTCAACTTCCTGAACCAAACAGCTCACTGGATTCCACGCGTAAGTCAGGCGGGCTCGCTTGAGTGAACCTAAATAAAATATTTTTGGGTGGGAGAGGCGATGGGTTGGCGTTAAGAAACGCAGAGGTCCCACACACAGGAAGGGGAGGGGTCCACACATAGGAAGCATTCTTTCACTGACTCCTGTTTTTTTTTTTTCCTGCCAGGAGGGTTTAGCTCGGAGAGCAGAGCGTGTTTATTTGTGTTGGTAACGAATGTTTCCAGCCTGTTATTACTGTTTTTACATGGACGCATGCTTCTCACTTCACTCCAAATGACTCTGGGAAAGTCAACTAACCTCAGCTAAAAGCTGAAGTTTACATCAAACAAATATTCAAATAATTTATGTGCTTTTAGATTTATTTATTTTTTTTGGCCATGTTTTCATAAAGGTTGTTGTTATGTCCTCAAGGAACATAGCATATTGATAGGACACAAGACAAAAGGAAGGTTTAAAAAACAGATTTATTTTTGTCAAACTCCCGGAGGCTGCGGGCGTGGTTCAGCAGCCAGCTCCTTTCTGGGGAGAAAAACAACTAAAAACAGGAGTTCACCTTCCCCAATGTCCCAAACAAAAACAAAGTGCAAATAAAAGTTGGGCTTGGTGAGCCGGCTAAAAATAATAAAACGACACCGAAAGGGGGCCAACCCCTGTAGGGTCGTCAAAGCCCCTCGCAGCATCAAACTACCTGTTTAAACAACCAGCTCTAAGGTATCGGTAAGCGAAAACTGGACTACTGATCACACCAGGTCAATGGGGTGGCCGTGGCGTAGTGGTAATGGCAGTCGTCCCCCGATCGGAAGGTTGGAGGTTTGAATCCCGGTTCCCCACACCATGTGTCGTTGTGCCCTTGGGCAAGACACTTAACCCCGAGTTGCTCCCGGTCTGACTGGATGCGCCTTAAAGACCGTGTAAAGTGAATTTCAACATTTTCTTCAATAAACATTATAAATGTCGTAATTGTAATCTTGTAAATGAGTAAAAAGTCTCAAAATTGTAGCTCAATTAATTTTGGAGTTATAGATCAAACTGTGTATAAACACATTTCTCTTTCAGGATTTTTTAGGCGTGGTTTAAATGTGACCGCGTTTCGTCACGCGGTCACAAGCCCCACCCCCTGCAGCTCCAGCCGTTATAAATGCGTTCTTCGGTGGAGCCGTTCACTCGCTACCGACCGTCTCCCTCCAGTACTGGCGTGCTGCTGGAGCGACCACATGCCACCTGCACCTCCGCGCACCTCCGCCCCCCCCCCGCGCGCGTGTGTGTGGCGATCAGACCCCGCATGCATGTGACCGGGTCGCGCGCGCGTGTGTGTGTGTGTGTGTGTGTGTGAGTGAGAGGCGATCAGACCCCGCATGCATGTGACCGGGTCGCAATCGGATATAAACGGTTTGTAGCCAACTTCATCCAGTTTAGTGAAATGTCAGAAATAATCCACGACATGTGGATATGGTCAAATGTCTTCATATGTAAAGAAGGACAGTCTGCAGTTATTTAATTATTTTTGTTTATTTATCTTTTACAAATATGTAAATGTGGTATTTAATAAATGTAATTTTAACAGTGGTTTTTATTGTTCTCAGTGACTGGGAGAGGGGGTTAACAGGTTGCAACACTGAATGAATGCATGTGAGGATTTGTGTATTCTGGTGTCTTCTGTCTCTGCCACCTGTTGTCTTTCCCCAGGTGTTTCTTTGTCATTAGCATCTCTGTGTTCTTCACTGTCTGTTTCCTGATTCTGCCTCCCTCCGTGTCGCCCTTGAGGTCATGAAAATTAGTTTTTCTTACCGTATTTTCCGCCGTGAACGTCGCATCGCCCTATAAGTCGCATAAGTCCAAATATGTCTAATAAAGTGGAAAAATCCATGAAGACGTCGCTTTGCTGTATACGTCGCATCTATATGTGTCACAGCTGACAACCGCAAAATCTGGGCCGGTGTTGTGCCAAAAATCGATTGGCTGCCAAATGGCGGCCAGGAGGAGAGCTTGCGCGGGAGGACTTTAACAAGAATTTAACAAGATTAACACTTAAAAACAATTATAATTTTTGCTCGAAACTATAACACAGGTGTGTCTCAGTCCTTAATTAATGCACTTTGACAGTCAAATCAGCGGCACTTCAAAAGTATTTGCTACCTTGGTGCTCCGGGAGTGCGCAGAGGGAAGAAATCAGGAAGGAGGAACACTGCGCATTTCTTTGAAATTTAACAAGATATGCAAACAAAAACAAACAATTATTTGTTTGCTCGGCTTTATAGCAAAAATGTGTCTCAGTTGAACTTTTACTCAATAAATGCACTTTAATGGTCAAATCAATTGCAGGGGCGGTGCAGCGAAATGAAGCTGATTTGATGGTTGCTTCAGGCAAACTGGACGAAGGTGGGAGGCTTTGGCAAGCTGATTGTGTCATTAATAGCCACTTTTACTTATTACATGACACAACGGCATGCCATACTATTTGAGTGCCACCTAGTGGCTGAAAATTGTATTGGCCAACATTTTCAGTCAGAATGATTGAAAACGGTCATATCTCAGCCAGAAATTGGTTTAAATATGGGAAAAATCCATAAATAAGTCACTTGTGCATACGTCGCAGGGCATGCAAATTATGCAAAAAGCTGCAACTTATAGGTTAAAAATACAGATGTATGGTACTTTAAATCCCGAGTTCTCTGAGTCCTGCCTGCAGATGGGTTCTAAACACACACACACACAATGCAACAATGAATCAATATACAGCTGACCCCCGATTTACGAACGATTTAGGGACCTAAGAACGGTTCGCAGCTCGATTCTGCCGTAGGTAGGGGGTGAAAATTATTTTAAAAAAAAATTTATTCATTCATTCATTCATTCAACCTTTATTTATCATGCTAACGGAGCGCACGCACACATTTAAGCATGTACAGTAGTGTACTGTAATGTTAAACATTGCTATTCACATTTACAGAATAAATAAAAATATATTTTCTTACTTTGAGATGGTCAAAGCCGACATCTTAGGTTGCCATGCGTTGATTGTTGTCGGGCCGAGCAGCGCGGCGGCCGGCCAGTGAACCACCGCAGCTGCTCCAGACCTGTGTTAGCTAGCTGGCTAGCTTCTGCTAGCCAAGCCATGAGCTGGTGTTGGAGCGGCGGCGCGATCAATCTGCAGCTTCTGCTGCTGCCTGAGACATCCACAAAGTTCACAGAGACGTTTCCAGCTCGTAATTAATCCATATGAAGCCATCCTGGTCACCAGTCTTCGGCGGCTCCCGTGTTAGCTCCCGTGTTAGCTCCCGTGTTAGCTTCTGGAGCTAGCCAGGCCAGAGCCTGGCCGGAGGTGTTCGCGCGGCGGCCTGGCACGATCAGCGATAAATCCGCTGCTGCCTGAGACATCCACAAAGTTCACAGAGACGTTTCCAGCTCGTAATTAATCCATATGAAGCCATCCTGGTCACCAGTCTTCGGCGGCTCCCGTGTTAGCTCCCGTGTTAGCTCCCGTGTTAGCTTCTGGAGCTAGCCAGGCCAGAGCCTGGCCGGAGGTGTTCGCGCGGCGGCCTGGCACGATCAGCGATAAATCCGCTGCTGCCTGAGACATCCACAAAGTTCACAGAGACGTTTCCAGCTCGTAATTAATCCATATGAAGCCATCCTGGTCACCAGTCTTCGGCGGCTCCCGGGCAGCTAACCTAAAATGGCGTCCGGTGTTCTACATTACTGTAATTTGTGACCGGAGACCCCAGTGACTGAACCTAAAATGGCGTCCGGTGTTCTACATTAATTTGTGACCGTGTAAACTGAAGACCTACTTCCTGTTGCCCAAGATTGCTCAGAAATGATCAGAAATGATCATTTTTATCATAATTATTATTTATAAAGCCTTTAAAACAACCACAGCTGCAACAAAGTGATGTACACATGAAATTAAGAACATTTAAACACAAAAAAAAATTAAAAAAATTTGATACGTTCGTAGGTCCCGTTGTTCGTAGGTCGATGGAGTCGTAAGTGGGGGGTCACCTGTAATAACAAATCAACATGTGCATGTACAATAATCTTTATGACAATAATGACAGTACTTGGTACCTTTTGTTGGTAATAGTAATGTTTTGTGTAGTTGGTCACCAGGTCCACACATTTCAGGAGGACCCATCTTTACAGGATGGCAACATTCTACTCAGCAACTTGCTGCTTTCATTCCCTTCACAGATTTTGTGCAGGGCTGAGGTCTGGAGACTGTATGACCTTAATGAGCTTCTTTATCCACTCTGTTACTTTGGTGGTATGTTTTGGGTCTCTGCCATGCTGGAAGACTCATCTTGAGTGTTTTGGCTGAGAGAACAAGGTTCTTGTCCAAGATTTGACTTTATATGACGTGGTGCTTCATGTAAAGTTGAACTGATGCTGGCAAACAGCGTTCACGATGGAGTCTCCTAAAGACTTAATAACTTTTGAAGTCATCTCACCTTCCTCATGTGAGGATTTATACTAACTAAATGTTGACCTGACCTAAAGATCCAGACTATGAGGCTTTCTTCTCGACTTGTGACCAGTCAGAGAGCAGAGTGACACACAAAGCATGAAAATGGCCTGCGCCCCGACAGTAGCCGGCTTTCTTCCTCTGTGTTTACACGCTGGCTTCCTGTGTCCTGCTCAATCAGAGGGATCTGGGTGTCTGCCCGGCGCAACACTGGAGAGAAGGAATAGACTAAACTCCTTCAGAACCGGGCCTTTGTGTTGCTCCTAATCACAGTTGTGCAATAACAAACTACCAGTTTAGAATATACAAAAGTCCAGACTAGCAGGGGCGGATCTACTGGGGTGGCATGGGGTGGCAGTTGCCACCCCAACAGAGAGCCTTGCCACCCTGTTTGCCACCCCAGCTGGACATTACGAACGGGAACATCTTTTTTCGACAACATTGAATGCAGCACAATGTTGTCATATGGTCCACACTCCTTACCAGTTGGTGGCGGTAATGCTCACCTCACTGCCAATAAATTTAAAGAAGAAGAAGAAGAATTTACAACTGACTCAAGACGTCAAGTTCTGACTGAGTGGCGGGAAGTGAGAAATGAAATGAAAAGAGGACTGAACGCACCAGTATTTCTGCTGCCTGTACTTTGGCTGTTTCATGTCTCTCCCTTTACATTGCATCATTTTATTCATATATACAGGTAGTCCCCGACTTACGAACGAGTTCCGTACCTACGGGCCGTTCGTAAGTCAAAAATTCATAAGTTTTTCTCCGGGTGCTCCGGTTTCCTCCCACAGTCCAAAAACATGCATGTTAGGCTGATTGGTAACTCTAAATTGACCCTGGGTGTGAGTGAGACAGGTCCCTCTTGTAAATGAGTCCCTGTGGCTCAACGAGGCTAACCTGTATAAATAAAGGTTGAATGAATGAAAAAGTAGGATCACATACAATTTTTTTAATGAAATAAATAAATAGATGTACAGTACTGTACAGTTACCAAGCACTTAGCCTATCATAACACAGTTTTTAAAGATGAAGGAGTGAGTTGAATTGTCTCCCTTTCACATAAAGGGAGCTAGCTCCCTTTATGTGAATGGAGCCTGCTAGTGAGGAGGGAGACAATTCAACTCACTCCTTAACTGTGTTAGGATAGGCAAAGTGCTTGGTAACTGTACACTACTGTACATTTATTTATTTATTATTTAAAAAAAGTTTTTTTTATAATGAGATGTGTTCGTAGTCAGAAACGTCGTAAGTCGGGGGCGTCGTAAGTCGAGGACTACCTGTATACTGTTATATGTATGTATGTGTGTGGAGGGGGAGGGTGTTGCCTCCCCCTGAAACATCCTTGCCACCCTCTTGCCACCCCATAGATATTTTTCTAGATCCGCCCCTGCAGACTAGCTTATTATCTGACAGGCATGAGAGGTGACATCACTACAGAAAAATGTGCATGCTTAATCTTTACTCCTTACTCTGTAAAATCAATGTTTGATTTGGAACGTTTCTTCAAGTTTGACTTCTAGGCAGCTCTTAACGCCCGACATGCGTCTTCCTCCTTCAGCACCACAGAATATAATTTCAGATAATCTCTGGAATCCTGCAGCGGCTGCTGCCTATCTTAATTTAGTTTTCACCAGTGTTAAATGGTTTCCTCCTCCGATGATTTATCATGCTGATAGAACAATAATGGCTGTGGGGAGGGCAGACATTTGTCTTGCAGATTCCACAGCTGATTATTTGGCTAGGAGGAGGTCGGGGCGTGTGCGTGCGTGTCTGCCTTTGCTGAACCGTGTGGCATTTTGAAAAACTGAGTGCATGATAAAAATCTCCCATCATTCCTCACTTTGTTTGTTTGAGATGAAGACTTCCTGTGTATGTGTGGTTTCCTAGAGATGCGAAGCTCAGCGGGAAGACGTGCAGCAAATGACAGTTTTACAAATGATTTAATGAACAATTTGTAACTTTGTAAACTGATGCAACTTGAAACATCTGGAGGATAAAATAAAACAGTTTTGTTCTTTTTTTTTTTTTATAGCTTTGCTAACTTGGAAAAATGTTTAGTTAAAGAAAGCTTCCATTCATTTTTAATATACCGGTACTGAACTTTTTTCTTATAAAACAAATAAAATTCAAAAATGGACGACACTGCCAGAAAAATGCAGCATGGACTAAACATGTTTTAATATGCAAATAACAGAGTTTGAAGACAATATCCAAATTAGGTTTTCTAAATGTTTTGTTATTCAGTCAAAATATGTTGGCAAGTTTTTTTTATTTTATTGTGATTAAAATCTTGGGATTTTATTTAAACCCAAGAAAGCACATAACAATTGTATGAACTCACATTTTGACAGCCAATTCTAAATTGTATATATTTTTAGTGGGTTATTGTTGAGTTTATAGTGGACTCATTCTGATTCTGATTCTGATAATGGTTTTTAGACTTTTAAATGCATTTTTTGATTGTTTGTGTTTGTGTTTTTTTTTTCAGGTTTAACAGAAAATGTTCTGACAGGTCAGTTCTTGTTCTATGTTGATCTTTTTTGTCAGCCTGGCTTGAGTTTTTAATGTTAACAGCAGTGGTGGGCAACGCTAATCAAAAAATTAGTTCCACAATTTCTAAAACGCTTATTAATTTTTTTAGGTCCACAATTTCAAAAGCACAAATGTCTTGTGAAAATTAGGGGAAGCTAATCTAATCCGCTATTTATATTCGACAATTGGTAGCCGGCAGCGTTATGCAATATTTGCACTACACTGCCAACTGAAAAGTAACTAAAATGATCCTAAAAGGATGAAATTTAGGGCTGAAACAACGAATCGATAAAATCGATAAAAATCGATTTTTAAAAGTGTTGGCAACGAATTTCATCATCGATTCGTTGTGTCGCGCGATTATGCATCTTTCACGGCGCCGCGGAGCTGTTTTGTTCACCGGTAAAGCTTTGTCAAAGCTGGCTGAGCCTGACTGAATAAAGTTTGAAAAAAAAAAAAAAACTGCAGCGTCAGCGTGCTGCGCCTGCGCGTGTGTGGCGCTTCTGAACAGAGCGAGGAGGGAGGAGGAAACAGCAGAGACTGTTTTCAAAGTCTATTTTACAATGACCGACGCGACGCAGAGAAAACTGTAAATAAGTCCTACAACGTGTGGGAGCACCTGACGCTTCACAAAGATAAAAAAGCTTTAAAAAGTGACGACGCGACACGAGATAACCACGCAGATGAAATGTAAACATGACGGGCTTCACCACCGTGTGAATGAAGGAAGAGCAGCAGGTAAATTCAAAACATATTTGTTCTGTTTCAAAGAGAGAAAACGTGATATCAGTGTCTCTGGCAGCTGAAGCTGCTTGTTTCTTAGCTGTGACAGAGAATGTGTGTGTTTTTATTTT
Source organism: Garcialebias charrua (assembly GCA_038048925.1). Taxonomy (NCBI): domain Eukaryota; kingdom Metazoa; phylum Chordata; class Actinopteri; order Cyprinodontiformes; family Rivulidae; genus Garcialebias; species Garcialebias charrua. The sequence goes on along the minus strand of JBBPBX010017203.1, from coordinate 22,439 downwards.
TAATGTAACGAAACAAGCAGTGTTTAAATGTGTTTTATAAATAAATCTAACACAAAGATGGTGATAATTTAATGATTTAGCTTCAACTTTTAATTTGCTGGCAAAGTCTGAAGTCACTGCATTGTATGGAAGGATGAATTGCATTTAAACAGGAATTACAGTAATTTATTCATCTACTCAAGTGTGTGTAATTAGTATTTTATATTTGTGTGTGTGTGTGTGTGTGTGTGTGTGTGTGTGTGTGTGTGTGTGTGTGTGTGTGTGTGTGTGTGTGTGTGTGTGTGTGTGTGTGTGTGTGTGTGTGTGTGTGTGTGTGTGTGTGTGTGTGTGTGTGTGTGCTTGTGTGTTTAACCAAGTGAAACAAGGCATTTCTTGAGTTACTGTAAATTATGATATAATACATATAAACTCTCTCTCATTCCAGAAAACAACAATGACAGCCTTCATGATGGACAGACATCATGCACACCACCACAGCAAGCAGCAGAGACTGAAAGATCCTTACATGAACGTCACTGACATGAGGCCTCTGTCGATGGTTGAAGACGAAGACTTCACTTTTAACCCAGGTTACAATGATCCACACTTGTAATGGTAAATGGACTGTACTGTACTTATATAGCACCTTTCTATCTAATTGATACTCAAAGTGCTTTACATTGTTTATACTGTAGTAGTGTAAAGCACTACATGTCCTCATTTACCCATTCATACAGCACTCTACTAGATTACAAAGAACAAATCATTCTAAAGAGACTAATCAGAGCTTTAGCTCACATTCATACACCAATGGGGCACAAACATGGGGTTCAGTGTCTTGCCCATGGACACTTAGGCATGTGACTGCTGGTGGATTCCAAGCCTCAACTCTTGCATTGGAGGACGACTGCTCTAACAACTCAGCCACAGCTGCCCCATCCAGGTTAAAACAATCCACACCTTTAATCCAGGTTACACTTGTCCCTCAAAAACACATTTTACAAAGTAGCTACATTTTGTGCAGGTATAAATCATACATTTGTATATATGTTTGTGTACATTTATTTTTTATTGAAGCTGACTAACTTTATTTTTTAATTATTCAATATTTTACTAACAGAATAGTCAAGTAGCAACCTGTTTTTTGTGCGATTTGATATGTCAGTCAAATTTTGGAATAAAGAGGTGATAATTAAAACTTGTTTCCTTTTTTTTTTTTTTTTGCCGATTCATCGATGAATCGAAAAAATAATCGGTCGATTAATCGATTATTGAAATAATCGTTAGTTGCAGCCCTAATGAAATTACAAAAATCAAAGGATTTATTTAATACTTTACCTACATATATTCTATTCGGCCAAGAAATTAACAAAAAAGAGAATGATCTTTTAATCCCTAAAACCACTTTTAAATCTCAAATACACGGGTGTGTCGCCACCGCATTTATACATAAAAGTAACCAAAATACATAAAACTAACGACTCACCGTCGAGTGGTCGACACAAAACACACAATAAAATCCTCCGGCCGCGTTAATTTGGCTTGAAACAGCGGGGTTCTCTGCGGATTTATCCAAGAAACCCAGAACAACCAGCTAGCCACAGAATTAGCCCCTGAGTTCACCTCTGACCCGGAAGATGTCAAGATGGAATAGTCCATTTTTAGTAGGGGGATAAAGAAATCGACCGGTTTTTGTATTGCGTATTTAATGATCGTTTTCATCGTAACTATAATTATTTTTATGTTAAATGTACATTAACAAGCAGGATCAATGTTAGGGATGTAGGTGACTGGCCGGGGCGCGGCGGGGCCGGTGCCCCTGCTGATTGGGATCCCCAGGCAACGGCATCATTTGCCTACATGGTAGATCCGAGTCTGTTCTCCGCTCTGCTCCCTCCCCCTCCAACCCTCCCTCCTCTCTGCTCTTTACGGTGGGGAAAAAGGTAAAACAAGCAGCTACGGAGCCAGCATAAGAGCTTGTAAATAAGTTTATTGGTTTTTACTGATAGATAATTAGTTATTAGCGGTACTGCATTTTAAATAAAAATAGCACAAATCCGCTTATGAATTATAAAAGTTAGTCAAACCACAAAAACGCTGACAAAAAGTTTAGGTCCACTGTAAGCGGATTAGCGCTTTAGCGCTCTCTAGCGGTCTGTGCCCACCTTTGGTTAACAGTTAATCTCACCAGTTAAACTTTGATATTTAATAATGCAGAGTTATAGATAAATGCTTTCTGGTTCCATATAATTGAGACAAATATCTGTTAGTTAAGTTCAAAATTGAAATTATCTTCTGTAAAAACTCAGCAAGTGTTATAGAGTGGCTGTCAGGATATTTCTACTGGTAATGACAAGAAACTTTTAAATAACCAAATGTTGTTGTTTACAGTCAGAGGTTTTAAATAAACACACACACACACACACACACACACACATCACACACATCACACACCCAACATGCTCCTGACCTGTTGATGACATTCATTGAGGGAGCTCTTGGAGCGGCAGCCCCCCAGGTTGATTCTCGGGTCTCTTTCACTTTCTGCTCAGGTATGTGGCCCTGCTCTTGTTAAATGGGGTTTTTAAAGTGTGTCTGTGTATGATTCATTGTATGTTTCGGGGGGTGGGGTGGGAGGTGCTGGTATTCGGTGGGGATTTCTGGTATTTGGCTGCCCTCTGGTCCTGCTCCAGAGCCTCTTTGTGCTGCAGTTTGAGAGGGAGGCTGCTTCTTGGGGGTTGGTTGTGTGGATGAAGAGTAAAAACTTTCCTGAGCTCAGGGAAGAATCAGTCAGGATCAAATCTAATCATCTTTATAAAATGTTAGTCCTTTTTACAACTAGTTTTCTTCTATTCAGTCTGAAATATCTTTAATTGCAACTTTGAGGCGTCGTCTTGATAAAAGCTTAGAGACGATTGCTTAACGAAACTTCTGGGTTTGTTTTCCAACGATGGGGCCAGTCCTAAATCTCATGACTGGTAGGAGGAAATGGATTTTGGCACGACGGCCAGGTAGCGCCTGCAAAACAATTTACTCAGTTCAAGAGTCAGCTGCAGCAACAGCTCCAAACATCTTCTGGACGACCCGTCACACTGGACTGTGCGCTCGAGCACCAAGTCGAGCACTCTGTTGGTCCAAACATTTCACTCAGTGTGGGTCTGACAGCAAATGCACCTTTTAACCATTTATACTTAGAGAAAGATAATTCAGTGTCGTTTTCATCAGTTCTTCTTTCAGCTGCTCCCTTCTTCAGGGGTCACCACTGCAAACTAGTTGCACAAAGACTTGGCAGTTGTTTTTACGCTGGATGTCCTTCCTGACACAACTACAAACCACCAAACTACCACAGCCCTCTGTGTGGAGCAGAGAGCTGCTGTCTAGGACACCCAGCGGAGCAGATGGTGGGGGTTACTGGCCTTGCTCAAGGGCCCAGAGTGGGGCAGATCTGGGTTTTCATCTATTCCACCCACATTTTAATGTTGTCAGTCCAGGGCGTTGAACAGGCGACCTTCTTTCTAGAAGAAAGGAGGACCCAGAGGCCTGCTGGGTCTGACATCAAGCTGGATCCAGGTGGATGGATCGGTATCTTTGGCCAGATTCTTCGGATTTGTTGCAGGAGATCCTTCCTGTCGACAGCTATAAGCATCTATTTATTTATTTATTTATTTATTTATTTATTTATTTATAGTTATAATAAATTTGTTCATTTTTAAAATGCAATACAAAACAATCCCATAAACAATAACATACAAAATGTATAAAAGAATGAAAGGTAGCAGAAGGAAGAAAAATTCTTATTATATCTGCCCCTTTTTTCAAACAATTAGTTCAATCAAAAATAATATTCAGTAACAGTACAAATTGATCGACAGCAGTAGTTATTTGTTCCATTAATTCCATGAGAGCCATTGATGTAGAGTTTTTTTCTCTAAACCCATACTGACTGTTACTTAGAATATTTTGTTTATCAATGAATTGATCTAGATCTGTTCACAAATAGTTTTTCAAGAATTTTTGAAAACTGTGGTAACAAGGATATAGGTCTATAATTGTTGAACACACATTTATCACCATTTAAAAAAAGAGGAATTACCTTAGCTACTTTCATATTATCTGGGAATTTTTATGTTGAGGATGATAAATTACGTAAACGGCTCAATAACATGACTCATGTCCTTCACAAACATCATATCCATGTCCACCCAGTCTTTTGATCTCTTGTCTGTAAGATTTTTTACGACATTCATTATTTCTTCTTTGTCGGTTCCATTTAGAAAAATACAGTTTGCACAACCTATGACTGAATGGCTCACATTATTATGGTATTTTAGTTGCAAGGCTTGATCCAACATTCACAAAATATTGATTAAATCCATTTACAATTTCATTCTCATCATGGATTTCATCGTTGTCCTTTACAAAATATTGTGAGATACCAGTTTTTAATTTATGATTCTTCAGAACACTATTCATTAGTCGCCATGTTGCTTTCATATCACCATTACTGTACTTTTATTTAATAAATCACTATAATATTCCTTCTTATGTTTCCTTATAATTAAAACCTGTGCGCTGGAGGCTCTTGCGGCAGGATGCAGTACATGCACCAAACCACACCGTGATGCAGCTGGTCAGGACACTTTCTATGGCACCTCTGTAGAAGGTGCACATGATGGAGGTTGAAGCTCCAGCCCTTTTCAGCTTGCGGAGAAAGTAGAGACGCTGGTGAGCCTTCTTGGCCAGTGATGCAGTGTTCCTGCTCCAGGACAGGTCCTCTGAGACGTGCACTCCCAGGAACTTGGTGCTGTCCACTCTCTCCACTGCGGTGCTGTTGATGGTCAGAGGGGCATGTTGTGCATCCCTCTTCCTGAAGTCCACAACAATCTCCTTTGTCTTCTCCAGGCGGCTCACCTCGTTCCTGTAGTCCGTCTCATCGTTGTTGCTGATGAGACCCACCACTGTTGTGTCGTCCGCAAACTTGATGAAGTGGTTGGAGCTGTACGATGGTGTGCAGTCGTGTGTTAGCAGGGTGAATAGAAGGGGGCTCAGCACACATCCTTGTGGGGCCCCTGTGTTCAATGTGATGGTGCTAGATGTGTTACTCCCGACCCGTACTGTCTGTGGTCTCCCGGTCAGGAAGTCTAGCAGCCAGTTACACATTGAGGTGTTCAGCCCCAGACTGTCCAGTTTATGGATGAGCTGTTGGGGGATGATGGTGTTGAATGCCGAGCTGAAGTCGATGAACAGCATTCTAACATAAGAGTCCTTCGTGTCCAGATGTGTGAGAGCTGTGTGGAGGGCAGAGGAGATGGCATCGTCGGTTGAGCGATTAGGTCGGTATGCAAATTGGAAGGGATCCAGGGAGGCAGGGAGGACAGATGTGATGCTTTTCATGACTAGCCGTTCAAAGCACTTCATCAGGATGGGGGTGAGTGCTACTGGGCGATAGTCATTGAGGCATGCGGGCGTTGCCTTCTTTGGGACAGGGATGATGGTGGTGGCTTTGAAACAGGTGGGGACGATGGCCTGGCTTAGTGAGATGTTAAAGATGTCCGTGAAGACCGCTGCGAGTTCCCCTGCACAGTCCTTCAGCACACGACCAGGTATGTTGTCAGGACCAGAGGCCTTCCGGGCATTAATCTTGATGAATGATCGCCTTACGCTGTCTGAGGACAGCGCCAGCACCTGGCCATCAGGAGAGGGGGGGAGTTTATGTGCAGGTGTGCTGTTACTTGCCTCAAACCGAGCAAAGAACTCATTCAGTTCATTCAGCGTAGAGGTTGAGCTGTCACAGGTCTGGGGGGATGGTTTGTAGTTTGTGATGGTCTGTATTCCCTGCCACAGACTGCGTGTATCCTTGCTGTCCTTGAAACGGTGAGCTATTTTCCTGGAATACTGCTTCTTGGCCTTTCTGATGCCCCAGTCCAGGTTCTTTCTGGCTGCCCTCAGGCCCACCTGATCTCCCGCTTTGAAGGCAGCATTCCTGGCTCTCAGGAGTCTGTAAACCTCAGCTGTCAGCCATGGCTTCTGATTAGCCCGAACAGTGATGGTTTTAAGGTTGGTTACATCATCAATGCACTTGGTGATGTATGAACATACAGTGTCTGAGTACTCCTGGAGACATGTGTTGTTGTTTGTGGTAGCAGCTTCTTTGAACATACCCCAATCTGTGGTGTCAAAACAGTCCTGGAGTGCCTCTGAAGACCCCTCTGGCCAACCCCCAACCCTCAACCCTTTTTGTCATACATAGTTGGTCAACAATATTTATCTTTGTCTAATTTTTTTTGCATACAATTTGCATACAATTCTTTTCATACACAGCTTCTAAGATATTCATGAACTCATCATAAGATCTGTTCACATCATCAACATAAACGTCATTCCAGTCTTGTTTATCTAGATCATCTTTTAATTTATCCAAAGCTTATTTGATGTTTATTATTTTTTTCTTTGTTGTAACTGCTTTTGTGATGATTCAATCATTTTTATAGATTGTGAAAACTGGTAAATGATCACTTAAGTCGGTTGTTAAAATACCACCTATCACATCCCCATTTGTTATATTTGTGAAAATATTATAAATTATTGTAGCACTATCTATAACAACTCTTGAATGAAACCAGGATGATGAGCTACGACAACATTTAATTTCCACCTGGGATAATAAATATTTTTTAATTGAATTCCAATCACAGGCCCACCTTCTCTAACCTCTGCACCACCACTCTCACCGAGCTACCACTTATTTCTGTTAAACTCAGAACTAGTTTACAAAATGCATAACTACGTTAAATTATGTTTATTATTTGTCATTTAACTTTTATTTATACAGGTTAATCCCACTGAGCCTCGGGGACTCATTTACAATAGAGACCTGTTTTAACAAAGATTATGTTTTTAAATGCATTGTGTGTGCCTTCAAGAGATTTTATGTCACTTCATAACAAACTTTGCTTTTGTAGATTAATAATTTGTTTTTAAGCTATTCAACTAAGTACAAACTTCTTAAACATGAAACAATCAAAGTTTATTTTCCCCAGTTACATTTCTGTGAAATCACACATGCATGTTTAAACTATATTGTTGCAAACAAGCACGCTTACTGCACATCTGACTCCTGCAGGAGTCATTTCATCTTAACTTCTTTATGCTTCATGAGACTTTGTGAGCTTTTGAAGCATCGTATGCTGTGCGATGCTTGAAATGCTCACAAAGCTTGTATATTTATGATGTACCATGAGTTCCAGCTTCATCGCTGTGCTCCTGAAGAGCTGCTGTGTCTTTTGGCACCGCATGCATCCTGTTTATCTTCCAGCTCAACCTGTTGCAGGCAGCTCACTAATTGCCATGGGACATTGCCAGACTCTCCAGCAGCAGATGTTTCAGCTGGATGGCTGCTAATGAAGACGGGCAGTAAAACATCCACCGGGGCTTTCCTCTGGAGGGCCTGGATTCATTACGCCCGTGCTCTCGCCAGAGGCCACTGGATCCATACTATCAGCCAGGACAGATCCCAGTGAATTTAAAGGCTTAGCCGCGCAACGAGCCGAGGCCTCCTCGTTTAGATGATTAGTGTTATTGAAACTTTTGTAGTCCGCAGAGGCAATATTGTCTTTTAATTAGCCATTGCTTGTTATTGTTGTTCTTTAGCTGGGAGCCTTTGTCAGTTTATCATTTAATGACAGTCATCCAAAGCTAGAAGAAATATAAACAGATTAATTTTCTAACTGTTTTAGAGACGTATTGCTCATTCAAATTATATTATGACAATTATTCATGGTGTTTTTCCCCCACTTTGCATAATCATAAATGCCTGTCTGCATGTCTAAACCATCTAACACAATCAGCAAACATAAACTTATTAAAGTATTTACACTAAAATGTATGTGGCAGTTGATGTTTTATTTATGATGCAACATACGTTAAATAAAAATAAATAAGAAGAGGTTCTTGGTTTCATTTTTTTTCTTGCTGGAAAATTGAGTTTTAGGTGTTTTTTTATTTTTAGGAGTCATCACTAAGCCCTGGATTGAAATGCTCCTGCAAAATAAGCAGCACAGTCACACTATACGTTACAAAAAGGCAACAATGCACAGAAATCTTAGCATATAAATTCATGGCATTTCATGTTTCCCATAGCTTCCCTCATTAGTCCTCATTATTTTCATTTCTGGTCGGAGGGGTGACGAAACAGCCGAACAGACAGCGCTCAAACCGGACAGCTTCAATAAATGTCAAAGCTGCACAAGTGGAGCATGTATGCTAATCACCCCAGAGAATACAGCCAATTGATTCTAATCAGTTTTCCTTGAATGGTGAAGAGCCAGCCAAGAGGCGACTCTCAGGGTCCGTCTGAATGGAGGAGGGTCTCATGCAGCACACAATGAGGCATATGGGACTGTGTTTCTTGCAAATCTGTAGACACAATAAGGCGTAAAGCCTGGGGTGCTCCTCTGGAAAAGGGACTTGCATTAAATGATGGGGAGTGGCTTACGAGGAGCATGGACAGGCAAGCTTCCTGGCTGCAAGTGAAACAGGAATGAATTAAATATGAGTTGGTAAAATAATAAAGAGAAAGTGACTCATGTCAGAAGGTTGCCATAAATAAATAGAAGTTAAGGTCTCAAAATAGTTGCAGGTTTAATTTTTAAGAATCAATCAACTTTCCAGTACACAAAACTATTTTTAAACTGATAATTGCAGCAGTGGTTTGCTGCAGCTGGAGTTGAAAACCCATGGGGGTNATGAAGAGAGTGAGGGGTCACGAGGTGGTCCCCAATGAGCAAATTAGATCTTGACAATATTTATGAGAACATATATATTTTTAAACTGTTAAAAAAAGTGCTAGAAAATGATCTAAGTGTCATAAATGAGGTAGTTTTTATTCTGTGAATGTTTATGAAGCTGGTGTGATCCAGTTTCCTTCCGTGTGTTTTTCGGCGCAATTTTCGTCGTGCAGTTTTCATCTATTTCAACAAATGATAAATTAAAATGTTCAGCTCGTTCAGGACAATCCTGCTATGACTTGTGGTATTGGTGCAACTTTAGCTTTTAGAAATATTTAGCTTTTTCTGCCATTTTTTTTTCTCATAGGAAATGAATTGAGCTCATTTTACATCCTTCAAATCTTCAGATCTGTTTACAATCGTTTACTGCTCCTTTCACATTTTGTTTTGCTTCAGCTTCTTTCAGCTTCCTTCTGCAAATTTAAACATTTTTCAGCTATTTTCAACTGTTTTTTTTCCAGCTGTTTTTACTACTTTCCGATTGCTAACTACAACATTTTTGAGCTTCTTCTAACATCTTTACTAACTTCAGCTCATTATGCTCCTTTCAGCTTGTATGCTAGTGAAAATTCTCAGTCGTCCAGGACATGATAAAATCAAAAAGGCGTTCAATACAAGATCAACTGGACTTTATTTGTTGAACAAGACGTTTCGACCCCTATCCAGGAGGCTTTTTCAATTCACTGAAACCAAAAAGTGAGCGTGTGGAGTTATAACAGTCTAAAGAAATCACGCACCATCATATGTAAATTGCAAGCTGAGGTAACACATACATGTAAATTGACAGATCACACCTTAACAGTAGGGGGTTCCCTTGAAGTCTCTGGCAGAAAACACACAACTGTATGTAGATTGACAAAAAACACCTCACAAACCAACAACAGAGGTTTCTCAAACAACTTTGTTAGTCTAATTCACAGACAAGACACCTCTGCTCCCATCCGGTGTAAAACGTCTGGGAATCAACCCCAAAACTGAGTTATAAGTCTTGGAAAGTTGAAATCTCAGACCTCCTCCTCTGTTAAGAGAAGGTTTTTCTCTCTTAACATAAACAGCTTCCTTCACACCCCTCTCAAACCATCTGTGCTCTCGGTCCAAAATTTGCACATTCTGGTCCTCAAATGAGTGACCCTTGTCCGTGAGGTGGAGGTGAACAGCTGAGTTTTGTCCAGAGGAGGTTGCTCTCCTGTGTTGGGACATTCTTTTGTGGATGGGTTGCTTAGTTTCTCCAATGTAGCGGTCTGGGCAGTCCTCGCTGCACTGGACTGCGTACACCACACCACTCTGTTTGTGTGTTGGTGTTTTGTCCTTAGGGTGGACCAGCCTCTGTCTGAGAGTCCTGCTGGGTTTGAAATGTACTGGGATGTTGTGTTTGTTGAAAATCCTTCTGAAATTCTCTGAGACTCCAGCAACATAAGGAATGACAATGTTTTTTCGTCTGTTAGACTTTTTCTGTTCATTATTGTGTTTAGCAGATTTCCTTGCTGACTTGACAAAAGGGGCGGCCGTGGCACAGTGGTAATGGCAGTCAACCCCCAATCGGAAGGTCGGAGGTTCGAGTCCCGCATCCGCCCACCATGTGTCGTTGTGTCCCTGGGCAAGACACTTAACCCCGAGTTGCTCCCGGTAGGTCTGGATAGCGCCCTACAAGGCACGCTACCACTACCGGTGTATGAATGTGTGTATGAATGGGTAGATGGCTCGTATTGTAAAGCGCTTTGGGGCTCCTCAGAGGGGGCTGGAAGGCGCTATATAAATAAGCTCCATTTACCAAAAGCCCAGTTGGGATATCCACGTTTGCAGAGATTTGTTGATGTGTTTCTGTTCCTTTTCCTTCCCTTCTGTCCTTGTGGGGATGTGTTCTGCCCAATGCTGTAAGGTTCTGATGACAGAAAGTTTGTGCTCCAGTGGATGTGAGAGTCAAACAGGAGATATTGGTCTGTGTGGGTTGGTTTTCTATAAACTTCAATGTTGAGAATGCCCTCTCCCTCCATATGCACCTTCTTCTTCTTTCTTCTTCTTCTTTCGGCTTTTCCCTTTTCAAGGGTCGCCACAGCGAGTCATCCTCCTCCACCTCACTCTGTCCTCTGCATCCTCTGTCCTCACTCCAACTACCTTCATGTCCTCTCTAACTGCATCCATATATCTCCTCTTTGGCCTTCCTCTGTGTCTTTTTCCTGGCAGCTGCATTTCTAACATCCTTCTACCAATATACCCACTGTCCCTCCTCTGGACATGTCCAAACCATCTCAGTCTGGCCTCCCTAACTTTATCTCCCAGTTGTTCAACATGTGCTGTACCTCTGATGATCTCATTCCTGATCTTATCCATCCTTGTCACTCCTAAGGAGAACCTCAGCATCTTCATTTCTGCCACTTCCAGTTCTTTCTCCTGTCTTTTTGTCAATGCCACTGTCTCCAGACCATACAACATAGCTGGTCTCACCACTGTCTTGTAAACTTTTCCTTTGACCTTTGCTGACACCTTTTTGTCACAAATCACTCCTGAAACTTTTCTCCATCCGCTCCATCCTGCCTGGACTCTCTTCTTCACCTCTTTACCACATTCCCCATTTTCCTGGACAGTGGACCCCAAGTACTTGAAGTCCTGCACCTTTGTGACCTCTGCTCCTTGTAGCCTCACTGTTCCACTGGCCTCCCTCTCATTCACACACATGTACTCTGTCTTACTACGGCTGACTTTCATTCCTCTTCTTTCAAGTGCATACCTCCACCTCTCCAAGTTCTCTTCCACCTGTTCCCTGTTCTCACCACATATCACAATGTCATCTGCAAACATCATAGTCCATGGGGATTCCTGCCTGACCTCATCTGTTAGTCGGTCCATCACCAGAGCAAACAAGAAGGGGCTCAGAGCCGATCCTTGATGCAATCCCACCTCCACCTTGAAGCTATCTGTCACTCCTACAGCACATCTCACCACTGTCCTGCTGTCCTCATACATGTCCTGTACCAGTCTAACATACTTTTCTGCCACTCCAGATTTCCTCATGCAATACCACACCTCCTCTCTTGGCACCCTGTCATATGCTTTTTCTAAATCCACAAACACACAATGGAGTTCTTTCTGACCCTCTCTGTACTTCTCTATCAACATCCTCAAAGCAAAGATGGCATCTGTGGTGCTCTTTCTTGGCATGAAACCATACTGCTGCTCACAGATAGTCACCTCTTGTCTAAGCCTTGCTTCCACAACTCTCTCCCAGATCTTCATTGTGTGGCTCATCAACTTAATTCCCCTGTAGTTGCTACAACTCTGTACATCACCCTTGTTCTTAAAAATGGGAACCAGCACACTTCTTCTCCATTCTTTAGGCATTTTCTCACCCTCAAATATTCCATTAAATATTTGAGTCAAAAACCTCACTGCCACCTCTCCAAGACATTTCCAAACCTCCACTGGTATGTCATCAGGTCCTACTGCCTTCCCCTTCTTCATTCTTTTCAAAGCTTTCCGGACTTCACCCTCACTAATCTTTCCCACTTCCTGGTCCACAGTTTCTATGACCTCCACTCTTCTTTCTCTTTCATTCTCTTCATTCATTAGCTCCTCAAAGTAATCCTTCCATCTTCCCATCACACTCTCCTCACTTGTTAGAACATTCCCATTCCCATCTTTAATAAGCCTAACCTGCTGCACATCCTTTCCAGCCTGATCCCTCTGTCTTGCCAATCGGTACAAGTCCTTCTCGCCCTCTTTAGTGTCCAGTCTCCCATACAACTCATTGTACGCCCTCTGCTTTGCCTTAGCTACTTCCCTCTTTGCTCTATGTCCCATCTCCTTATATTCCTGTCTCCTCTCTTCAGTCCTCTCACTGTCATATTTCTTCTTGGCTAATCTCTTTCTTTGAATGGCGTCCTGCACTTCACTATTCCACCACCAGGTTTCCTTATCATCCATTCTCTGTCCAGATGACACACCAAGTACCTTCCTACCTGTCTCTCTAATTACTGTTGCTGTAGTAGCCCAGTCACTTGGAAGCTCTTTCTTACCACCCAGAGCCTTTAACAGCTCGTCTCTGAATTTCTCACAACATTCTTCCTTCTTTAGCTTCCACCATTTGGTCTTCTTCTCTGATTTTACTCTTTTTCTCTTCTTCGCAACAACAGTCATTCTACACACAACCATCCGATGCTGTCTGGCCACGCTCTCCCCTGCCACAACCTTACAGTCTCCAATCTCCCTCAGGTTTCCTCTTCTACACAGAATGTAGTCGACCTGTGTAAATAATAATAATAATTAATTCAATTTATAACGCACTTTTCATTACTGAAAATCTCAAAGTGCTACACATATATTGAATGCTACACACATTCATAAACCGGTGGCGGCAGACTACCATGCAAGGTGCTTTCCAGTCCTACCGGGAGCAACTCAGGGTTAAGTGTCTTGCCCAAGGACACAACGACACATGGTGCGGGTCCCGGGAGTCGAACCGCCAACTTTCCGATCGGGAGACGACTGCCATTACCACTACACCACGGCCGCCGTGTACTCCTTCCTCCACTCTTATAGGTCACTCTAGCCGTTTACGCATTGGCCGGCCCTCCCCGGCTCTCCCAGCTTCTAACCCGGGTTCGGCGTCTTCGCATTTACCTTTTCCGCCCGGGATCCACCCTTGTTCTGGAACCATCTTCACCGTGGTTCTATCGGGCCGAGCCCGACAGAGCCAGTTTCACGTCATGTACTGCTCTCATTTGATTCGTTGTTTGCAGCAGGGGCGGGACTCATTCAAACAACCTCAGCGCGAGGGTTGAATTTCATTCAAATTTAACTACAGAAACGAGAAACCCCTAAAACAATTGTTAGCTGAATTAGTTTTTCTGAGTTAAATTTTTGTTAATAACTGATCACAAATCAGCTTATGTTACAACGTAAATAACACGAAGCGCACACCCATTTCCGCCTTTCAGCGCGACCTGAATGTCATTAAACAATAACTAATATTGTCTAACTGTTGCGCGCAGCCAGGGTTTTAAAATATAACGAATAATCTCTAACTTTTACGTGCAGCTAAAATGTCAAGAGGAGTGATTCCTATATGGGGAAGGTGGACACCTGAAAATCCAGTCCGCCCGAATAGCTCAAAGCGTTAGAGCACTGCTGTTTTGACCGGGAGAAGTGGGTTCGCTTCCCGCCTGGGACAAAGTTATTTTACTTTTTTTTTCTTTATTCACATTTTCTTTTAAATAAAAAGGAGTTTGTTTGGTTAACAAACTCCTTTTTATTTACTCCAATAAAAAAATAAATAACTTTGTCCCAGGCGGGAAGCGAACCCACTTCTCCCGGTCAAAACAGCAGTGCTCTAACGCTTTGAGCTATTCGGGCGGACTGGATTTTCAGGTGTCCACCTTCCCCATATAGGAATCACTCCTCTTGACATTTTAGCTGCACGTAAAAGTTAGAGATTATTCGTTATATTTTAAAACCCTGGCTGCGCGCAACAGTTAGACAATATTAGTTATTGTTTAATGACATTCAGGTCGCGCTGAAAGGCGGAAATGGGTGTGCGCTTCGTGTTATTTACGTTGTAACATAAGCTGATTTGTGATCAGTTATTAACAAAAATTAAACGCAGAAACACTAATATATATATATCCAGCTAACAATTTTTTTTTTGCCGAGTCTCCTCTCTTAAAACACGAACACTCCACCCACGTGAAGAGAGCACCCCACCCACTTCCAGAGAACTGCCCACCCACTTCAAGGCGACTCTGCGGCAAATGCGTAATGAACGCGGCCCGGGCCACTGAGGGCTGGCCAATGCGTAAACGGCTTCTATGTTCCTCCCTCTTTTGGAAATAGGTATTGACTATAGCCATTTCCATTCTCTTGGCAAAATCCACCACCATCTGTCCTTCCTGGTTTCTTTCCTTGACACCAAACCTACCCATCACTTCCTCATCCCCTCTGTTTCCTTCACCAACATGTCCATTCAGGTCTGCTCCAATCACCACTCTTTCCTCCCTGGGAATACTCTCTATCACTTCATCCAAATCTTTCCAAAATTTATCTTTCTCCTCCCCATCACATCCAACCTGTGGAGCATAACCACTGACTATGTTTAGCATCAGACCTTCTACTTCTACCTTCAGACACATCACCCTATCTGACACTCTCTTCACCTCTACTACATTCTTTGCCAACTCCTCCTTCAGGACCACCCCTACTCCATTTCTCTTTCTATCCACACCATGGTAAAACAGTTTGAACCCTGCTCCAATACTGTGAGCCTTGCTGCCCTTCCACTTGGTCTCTTGGACACATAAAACATCTACCTTTCTTCTCTGCATCATGTCAGCCAGCTCTCTACCTTTGCCTGTCATTGTCCCCACATTTAGAGTTGCAACCCTCAGTCCTACATTCTTCACTTTCCTCCTCTCCCTCTGTCTCCTGACATGCTTCCCTCCTCTGGGTCTTCCCTCCACATGCACCAAACAGTCCAAAAAAAGGCAGCTTGTTGTTGTTAGCATCCTCTTTGGTGAACTTTTGGTGAACTCCTTTCAGCTTATTTCTACAACTTTCAGGTATTTCTGCTATTTTGGCTGCTTATAGCTGTTGTATGCTAATTTCAGCTTTTTCAGCTAATTCCACATTTGTTGCACTCATTGGGGCGGCCGTGGTGTAGTAATAATAATAATAATAATGAATTCAATTTGTAATGCACTTTTCATTAATAAAAATCTCAAAGTGCTACAATGTGTAACAAGGTAAAGATAAAAAATAAAACAAGTGATAAAATCAAATAAAATCAACAATAATATCGACTAAGATCAAAGATAAAATCATGTAGATTTAGGCTTGCTTAAAAAATAAATAAAATAAAACAAGTGATAAAATCAAGTAAAATCAATAAAGATATCAGCTAAGATCAAAGATAAAATCATGTGAAAGCAGAATAGGCTTGCTTAAAAAGAAAAGTCTTAATGCCGCTTTTAAAGTCAACCAGTGACTGTGGAGCTCTCAGGTCATCAGGGAGGGAGTTCCACAGGCGGGGGGCAGCCACACAGAATGCTCGGTCTCCCATGGTCCTCAATTTGGTCCGAGGAATATGAAGTAAATTACTGTTCTAGTGGTAATGGCAGTCGTCTCCCGATCGGAAAGTTGGCGGTTCGACTCCCGGGACCCGCACCATGTGTCGTTGTGTCCTTGGGCAAGACACTTAACCCTGAGTTGCTCCCGGTAGGACTGGAAAGCACCTTGCATGGTAGTCTGCCGCCACCGGTTTATGAATGTGTGTAGCATTCAATATATGTGTAGCACTTTGAGATTTTCAGTAATGAAAAGTGCGTTATAAATTGAATTAATTATTATTATTATTATTACTCATTTATATTTTTTAAGCCTAAGTCAGCAAAAATGTGCTCTCTCCAATTCCTTCTGGTCATTTACTGTAATTATTTCTGCTTTATTTAGCTACTTTTCAGCAGGTTTTTTTGTTTGGTTTTTGTTTTGCTAATTTAAGGTGAGGTCAGACTATGACAACATAGAATCGTCAAGCATCCAACCAGGATGCCTCATGCCAAATTTGGTGTCAATTGACCTTTTAATGAGAAAGTTATAGCGTTTCGTTTGTTTTGGCGAGTATGCCAAGTTCCCCGCTCCGCCACACCCCCTGAACATATACGAAAAGTCAATTTTATTGATAACTTTTAAAGCCCCATGCCTTAGCTGCATTCTGACCAAGAATGAAGCCGATAGGTCGAATGCCTGAGAAGGAGTTTGTCAAAGTTCGACATGAGTAAAAATGAAAAATGACCAAAATTTGACCTTTGACCCAAAATGGCTGCCTCCCTGTGCATTTTAGAGGGTACCTCCAAGAGACTTTTTTTCTTGAATCGGGGAGATCTACTTATGTACCAAGTTTCAGGTCTCTACGACTTATGGTTTCCCCCAACTCACGTTAGGGGGTGCTGTAGAGCAGTTTGGCCAC
Organism: Garcialebias charrua; assembly: GCA_038048925.1. Lineage (NCBI taxonomy): Eukaryota > Metazoa > Chordata > Actinopteri > Cyprinodontiformes > Rivulidae > Garcialebias > Garcialebias charrua. The sequence goes on along the minus strand of JBBPBX010017203.1, from coordinate 5,720 downwards.
ACCCACTTGCGATTCCACCAGAATCCAAAAATTTTAGTTGGGGGACAATTTTGGGTCAAGTTTGGTGAGTTTTTGAATATGTTAAAGGCCCCAAACAGCCGCGCGAAGTGACGGAAAAATAATAATAATAATTTAGAAGAAATCGAGCGATTACAATAGGCCTTCGCAGCGCTTCGCTGCTCGGGCCTAATAATAATAATAATTTAGAAGAAATCGAGCGATTACAATAGGCCTTCGCAGCGCTTCGCTGCTCGGGCCTAATAATAATAATTTAGAAGAAATCGAGCGATTACAATAGGCCTTCGCAGCGCTTCGCTGCTCGGGCCTAATAATAATAATAATTTAGAAGAAATCGAGCGATTACAATAGGCCTTTGCAGCGCTTCGCTGCTTGGGCCTAATAATAATAATAATTAAAGCCGCAAGCGGCGTTGAGGCCCTCGCAGCTTAGCGCCGGTCTGGCCTTATTGCGGCGAGCGTGGGAACTCTAGCTAGGACGCCCAGTCGCTATCATGGTGCGCATTTGCCAAATAATCAACATCACATGCAAACTCCAGAGCTCCAGCATCGCCTGTTGGTCTTGTATTCGCCACATTGCCACACCCACACCCACATCCTCCAACGAAAACTCCTAGTGTTTTAAAACACATCAGATAAATAGATTATCTGCCTTCTAGCACAGGATCATCTTGACTAGGTCAAGGGCGTGAGAGATGGAGTGGCTTTAAACCATCAGAAAGATGTGAAATTTGTGACCAAAACGACGCTTTGACCCAAAATGGCCGACTTTCTGTTAGTTTTGGAACAGTGCTCCAAGATACTTTTTTGTAGGTCCTGACAATGTACATGTTTCATAATTCTGGGATAAAGCATGGCTGGGGGCTGATTTTTAAAATATATTCTAGGGGGCGCTGTGGAAGAATCGGGCCACGCCCACTACATATTGGACTGCAGTCCTGTCGAGGGATGGACAAGTATGGATCTTAGTAAGTTTGGTGCAGCTGGGAGCTTATATTGGGAAGTTATTCCAGCTTGATGTTTCATGGAGAATGGCCAGATTTGAGGCTTGGCCACGCCCATATGCTTTGACATAGAAAAAAACTTTTAACAACTTTTTACCTTCAATGCCTCAAGATTGTGCTGACCGAGTTTGATGCCTGGATCTCGAAAGCTCTAGGACGAGTTTGCTCAGATAGGACGTCAATGAAATAGACAAAATTGTGACTTTGACCTAAAATGGCCGACTTCCTGTTGGCTTTGGACCATTGCTCCAAGAGACTTTTTTGTAGGTCCTGATGAGATACACATGTGTACCAAGTTTCATAATTCTGGGATAAAGCATGGCTGGGGGCTGTTTTTTTAAAATATTCTAGAGGGCGTTGTTGAGGAACTAGGCCACGCCCACCAAGTATTGCACCGGAACCCTGCAGGGGGGTGAACAAGGATCGATGTCAGTGAGTTTGGTGCAGCTGGGCTGAAACATGTGGAATCTAGAGCAAAACGCATGGCGGCGGCATGACCTGTGACTTTGCCACACTGCCACGGCCACGCCCTCTGCTGAAAACCCTTGGCGCTTTAAAACAAGTGAGACCAACTTGTTATCAGTCATGTGACACAAGATCATCTGTATTAGGTCAAAAGAGCCAGAGTTGGAACTTTCCATGCAAAAAAAGTCACTTCCTTAGGTGAGGTCAGACTATGACAACATAGGATCGTCAGGCATCCAACCAGGATCCCTCATGCCAAGTTTGGTGTCAATTGACCATTTAATGAGAAAGTTATAGTGTTTCGTTTGTTTTATAATAATAATGTATTTTCCTGTCATCTGCGTATGTTTCCCATACACAGACGAAATTCGTCTCTGCATTTAACCCAACCACCTACCAGGTGGTGCAGTGAGCAGCCCAAAAGCGCCCGGGGAGCTGGAGAAATAGGTGTGCACTCATAGACACCCCAAGGTGGGTAGTGGCCGGGGCGCGATCCCGCGTCCTTCGGGTCCCAAGTCAAAAGCCCTGCCACTAGACCATCTGTTTTGGCGAGTACGCTTAGTTCACCGCTCCGCCACGCCCCCTGAACGTATACAAAAAGTCAATTTTATTGATAAATTTTAAAGCCCCATGCCTTAACTGCATTCTGACCAAGAATGAAGCCAATACTGTAGGTCGAACGCCTGAGAAGGAGTTCGTCAAAGTTTGACATGAGTAAAAATGAAAAATGACTAAAATTTGACCTTTGACCCAAAATGGCCGCCTACCTGTGCGTTTTAGAGGGTACCTCCAAGATACTTTTTTTCTTGAATTGGGGAGATCTACCTATCTACCGAGTTTCAGATCTGTACAACCTACAGTTTCCCCCAACTCACGTTAGGGGGCGCTGTAGAGCAGTTTGGCCACGCCCACTTGCGATTCCACCTGAATCCGAAAATTTTGGTTGGGGAACAATTTTGGGTCAAGCTTGGTGAGTTTTTGAATATGTTAAAGGCCCCAAACAGCCGCGCGAAGTGACGGAAAAATAATAATTTAGAAGAAATCGAGCGATTACAATAGGCCTTCGCAGCGCTTAGCTGCTCGGGCCAAATAATGTGTTATGTGCTGTCCCCATTGTCTGTTCCCATACAATGGTGAAATTGGCTCTCTGCATTTAACCCATCTGCCACCAGGTGGAGCAGTGGGCAGCTGTGGAGGGCACGGGGTAACAACTGGGGATAATGTCTCCTGCTCAGAGACACCACGAGATGTGCAACAACTGAGGACTGAACCTGGGACCTTTGGGCTCAAAGTCAGCTGCCCTGCCTCTACAACATCTCGACCTCATGAAGTACAAAACAGTTTATATCTTAGATTCTTATTTAAAGTTTATAAAAAGGGACCTTGAGCACATAATTTTGCTCCACCTCATGTACAACACATGCTATGGGAATGACAATGAAGAACCTTGAATCCTTGATAATTTGTTCATATTTATTTTCACGTAAAAACAGTGGAAGGCCGTTTCTTGAAATATAAAACATTTTATGTCTTTAAATTATTCACTTTAAAGACAGTCAACAATGAGCTTTGCCTGTGCAGCTTCATGGCCATGCTGTCTGTGTTCACGAGACGCAGCCAACACAGTGATCTCATTGAAAAATGAACCTACGGGGTATTTGTGTTGAAAGAGTGACAAAGCCTTTTTCTTCTAAAAGCCTTTCCCAGAAACACTGAACCTTTTACTTTCTGCTATTTACTTTGGCAAAGACACACCCTTATGTTGATGCGTGTCGTCATGCCGTCCAGAGAAGTCCCTCTCTGAACCAAAGCACCTGACGTCAGGATTGTCACATCTAGCCAGTGGAGTGAAAAGTATGAAACACCTTCAGATATCCACATCACTCATCCAGTCTAATTGCCATACAGATGTTTTATTTTTCCTCCTGCAAAACAAAACCCATAATGAGCTCATTCATGCTGGCTCCAACACAAAGAGGAGCCAAGCATGATTGCTCCCATTTCACCCATTGTCAGGGGCCTATTGGTCCTCTGGTTTCCTGGTTCCATCTGAAGAGGAGGTATTGGTTTTCACTGCGAGCCTGGTGTCTGCAACGCAGGTGCCACACAGATTTAATTTCATGCCTTTTATGCGGAGCACTTGCCATCTGCTTGATCTTAACGCTGTAAAAGGAATCCCGTTCCCCTCTTTCAGATTTGTTTGAGTATTATTTTCCTGCAGGTAGGAGTGCGAGTAAAGCAATAGGCGCAGGATCAATCAAGAACAGCGTTTTACTGCAGAGGGGAACAAACTTTGCCTAGAATTAAACTTCCTGCCAAAGCACGAGTTACTTTGCCGAACAAATTGATCTGCTTGAACAAAGGGAGCATGATTCCAGTTCACATTTTGAAATATTTTTAAAAAAATCCTTGCAGACGTTTCCTTTTGCACCTCCAGATTGTAAAGCTTCATGCAGGGTGCCCGGGGGGTGGAGTGGGGGTGGATGGATGCCAATCTTCTTGCTGTTTTGTCACACTGTTCCTCCTGACAGCAGACGAAGCTGCCACAGATCCAACGTGTAGAGCGTCTGACACCGCTTGCTATGGGAGTTGCGTAAACACAACACACACACCGGTCTGAGTGACGCAGACGTTTTCGTCTTGTTGCCTCTGAACCACACGCATGTGGCAGATGTGTGCACTGTACAGACGCATGCATGAACTTGGGAGGAAGTCTGAGTCAAACACATTTCACAGGGAGTCACCGCGATGATGATCTGCTCCGTTAAACCCCTGCAAGAGCTGATCGTTCTCAGTCGATGTTTGGTGACGTCCCACAGGGGAGTACAAAAACAGCTTCTGTATACAGCTGGTCCCCGACTTACGAACGAGTTCTGTTCCTACCCTCGTTTGTGACACGAAAATCGCCGGAAGTCGGACCACACACACCAGCTGCCACTTATACACGTACATAGTAATGTACAGTAACCAAGTTACCAAGCACTTCGCCTATCCTAACACATTACCCTACATGATTATCAAAAAACGCACACAGTACATTTGCAGACAAAAAAAAATATATTTCTTACTTTGAGCTGGTCAAGCCTGTCTCCGTCTGTTAGCATGTTAGCTCATTGCACGTCCGAGCTCTGCAGTTTCGTGCTGCTTCACACGGTCCAAACTGTTTACAGGAAGGACTGTTAGCATGTTAGCTCCATACATTTGGAGCCATCATGAAAGGAAAAAGAGTGAATAACTTACTGGGAGCCGTTTCTCCGCCATGTCCATCCAAAAAGGCTGCGCCACATTAGCTGAGGTTAGCCCCGCCAATAGCTGCGCCCGTTAGCATGTTATCTCGTTGCTCCTCCGGTGCAGCTCGCTGTCTGCGGCTTCACACGGTTCACAGAGTCGTTTTCCTTCATCCATCCGTCCCTCCGCAAAACCGCCGTTCAGCTCCTAGCTCTGATCAGACACGGTCCGTCCGAAGCCGGCTGTGAGGCCGGAGCTAACCAAAGCTAACCGCAAAATGGCGGACACTGCTGCCATAGCTGCGCCCGTTAGCATGTTTTCTCGTTGCTCCTCTGGTGCAGCTCGCTGTCTGCTGCTTCACGCGGTCCACAGAGTCGTTTTCCTTCGTCCATCCGTCCAAAGTCGCCGTTCAGCTCCCAGCTCTGATCGGACACCGTCCATCCAGCTGTGAGGCCGGAGCTAACCGAAGCTAACAGCAAAATGGCGGACACGGCGGCAGTGACGAAAACTAGCGGAAACTGTCAGAAACTACTGGAAACTGCGCAAATAGGCATAAAATTTATAATAATAATAATCATGATACTTTGTTTATAAAGCCATTTAAAAGAACCACAGCTGCAACAAATTGCTGTACATATGAAACCAAGAACATTTAAACACATAAAAATGTTTTTTTTAGTAGTAGTAGTAGTATAATTTTTATTCATTTCATATTAAAAACAATGACAATCATTTAAAAAGAAAATTTAAACAAAACAAAATGAAAGGAAGCAGAAGAAGAAAACCTTTCTTATCATATCTGCTCCTTATCAAACAATCAATTCAAACCATCAATTCAAACATAAATATACTTATTTTCTCTGTAGCAGGCCCAAGACTCTGGAACGAGTTACCGCTGCTCATCAAACAGGCCCCCTCCCTCTCGGTTTTCAAATCCCGGTTAAAAACTCACTACTACTCCATCGCTTTCAATGCCAGCTGATTTGTATTGGATCGTTTGATTTAT
>JBBPBX010017202.1:32520-47142 GCA_038048925.1 Garcialebias charrua | reverse complement strand
ATCCGGTCCCACGGCTTGTTTGTCTGTCAAGCCAAAGACGAAGTTTTAAACTCACTCGAGCAGCAGAGCAAGTTCAGTTCACAGATTCAGTGTGACTCTGTATCATTTTGATGACAACTTGCTTGATTATTTGAGTAAATTAAAGATCCCGTGCAGCGCGACGTTCACCTGTACGTCCGCATGGCAGCCATCTTGTTCCATCTGTAACAACTATTTTTTTTTAATTTTTTACAGTGTCTGAGTACTCCTGGAGACATGTGTTGTTGTTTGTGGTAGCAGCTTCTTTGAACATACCCCAATCTGTGGTGTCAAAACAGTCCTGGAGTGCCTCTGAAGACCCCTCTGGCCACACTCGTATCTGCTTGCGGACTGGTTTTGTGACTTTCACCAGCGGCCTGTATGCTGGCTTTAGCATAACACAGATATGGTCAGAAGCACCAATGTGGGGGAGGGGGAGGGCTCTGTAGGCATTTTTCATGGTGGTGTAAACTTGGTCCAGTGTGTTGTTTCCTCTTGTTGCAAAGTTTATGTTTCTGTATGTTTTTGGAAATACACTCTTTAAATCTGCATGGTTGAAATCACCAGCCGTGATGAGAAAAGCATCAGGATGGGCTGTTTGTTGCTCACTGATGTGCAGATATAGTTCATTCAAAGCCTCACTTCTAACTTTGCTGTTGGAGCTTGGAGGAATATATACAGCAACAATCAAAACAGCTGTAAACTCCCTCGGTAAATAGAACGGTCTGCATTTAATAGTCATGAACTCCACTAAAGGTGAGCAGTGTTTGTAGACCACCGCAGCATCCAGGCACCATGCTTTGTTGATGTAAACACAGAGCCCCCCTCCCCATCTCTTACCTCCCTCGAGGGTTCGGTCTGCTCTGTAGCATGTTAGCTGCTCCAGCTGAACAGCATGGTCCGGAACGTTGTTGTTGAGCCACGTTTCCGTGAATACAAACACACAGCAATGTGGATATGAAAGCATAGATAAACATCAACTGTTCAAGCTGTCCCTTTTCCGACTTAAGGGATTTGGAGGAACTGATCCTTGAGCCGGAAAAGGGTAGCATGCCCTCTCCGGGTCGGGGAGGAGGTCCTGCCCCAAGTGGAGGGGTTTAAGTATCTCGGGATCTTGTTCACGAATGAGGGAAAACTGGAGCGTGAGATCGATAGGCGGATAGGTGCAGCGTCCGCAGTGAAGCGGGCGCTGTACCGGTCTGTCGTGGTGAAGAGAGAGCTGAGTCAAAAGGCAAAGCTCTCAATTTACCGATCGATCTACGTTCCCACCCTCATCTATGGTCATGAGCTTTGGGTTGTGACCGAAAGAACAAGATCTCGGATACAAGCGGCTGAAATGAGTTTTCTCCGCAGGGTGTCTGGACTCTCCCTTAGAGATAGGGTGAGAAGCTCAGTCATCCGGGAGGGACTCGGAGTAGAGCCGCTGCTTCTCCACATCGAGAGGAGCCAGTTGAGGTGGCTCGGGCATCTGGTTAGGATGCCTCCTGGACGCCTCCCTGGTGAGGTGTTCCGGGCATGTCCCACCGGGAGGAGACCCAGAGGAAGACCCAGGATACGCTGGAGGGACTATGTTTCTCGGCTGGCCTGGGAACGCCTTGGGATTCCCCCAGAGGAGCTGCTCCAAGTGGCTGGGGAGAGGGAAGTCTGGGCCTCCCTACTTAGGCTGCTACCCCCGCGACCCGACCCCGGATAAGCGGAAGAAAATGGATGGATGGATGTTCAAGCTGTCCTGGAGGTGTGAGTTGAAGATCTCTCTGATGGGTTCTTCTGCCAGGTGTTCCCAGAAAACCCTCATTACAGGTTTGGGTCTACTGGGTCTGTTGGGTATCTTCCCCCACCATCAGATCCAACACACTACCAGGTGGTGATCAGTTGACAGCTCAGCTCCTCTCTTCACCAGAGTCTCCAAAACAAATGGCCGCAAATCAAATGACACAACTATAAAGACAATCATTGATCAACAACCTTGGGCGTCCGGGTGCCAAGTGCACTTATGGACACGCTTATGTTGGAACATGGTGTTTGTGATGGACAAACAATGACTGGCACAGAAGTCCCACAACAGAACACCACTCTGGTTCAGATCAGAGAGGCCGTTCCTCCTAATCACGCCCCTCCAGGTCACTCAATGCCCACATGGATAATGACAGCACAGCTAGCTTAATGAGATTAGTTCGACATTGAGGGACGTAAGTGGGCCAAAACTTAATAGAACAATCTTTTAAGTTTTTACAAAGGATATTGCAAATTTTAGAATTTGGTTATCAAATAGGATATGACAAAAAAAAGTTAAATGCCGAAAGGTCCTGGAAGTCAGATTTTGTGCACCCTTCATAAACTCCACTAATAAATTATCTGAATATTAAAATCCTTGTATAATCTTCCGTTGCCAGCTGAAACTCTACAATGCAAAGAGGAAGCCATTTCTAAGCAAGCTCCACAAGCTCAGACGTTTGCACTGGACCAGGGGTCATTTAAAATGGAGTGTGTCAAAATGGAAGACTGTTCTGTGTCAGATGAGTCACGATTTGAAGTTCTTTATGGAACACTGGGACGCCATGTCATCCGGACCAGAGAGGACAAGGATAGCCCAAGTTGTTATCAACGCTCCGTTCAGAAGCCTGCATCACTGATGGTATGGGGTTGCATGAGCGCTTGTGGCATGGGCAGCTTGCATGTCTGGAAAGGCTCCATTAATGCAGAGAACTATGTTCAGGTTCTAGAACAACATATGCTCCATCTAGACGTCATCTCTTTCAGGGAAGACCCTGCATTTTTCAACAAGATAATGCCAGACCACATTCTGCAGCAATCACAACATCATGGCTACGTAGGAGAAGGATCCGGTACTGAAATGTCCAGCCTGCAGTCCAGATCTTTCACCTATAGAGAACATTTGGTGCATCATAAAGAGGAAGGTGCAACAAAGAAGGCCCAAGACGATTGAACAGTTAGAGGCCTGTATTAGACATGAATGTAGAGCATTCCTATTTCTAAACTTGAGAAACTGGTCTCCTCTGTCCCCAGACGTCTGTTGAGTGTTGGAAGAAGAAGGGGGGATGCCACACAGTGGTAAAAATGGACTTGTCCCAACTTTTTTGGGATTTGTTGACACCATGAAATTTTGAAACAACATATTTTTCCCTTAAAATGATACATTCTCTCAGTTTAAACTTTTGATCTGTGATTTGTGTTCTATTCTGAATAAAATATTAGATGTTGGCACCTCCACATCACTGCATTCAGTTTTTATTCACAATTTGTTTAGTGTCCCAACTTTTTTGGAATCCAGTTTGTAGAAAGGAGTTTTCTAAATATAGTCCATTACTCTATCATTTTCAGATCCAGTCCATCACAGACACAGAGAGACAGACATTTCATTCACTCCTAGGGACAGTATTTAGAGTTACATTTACTTTTGAACGGATATGTTTGAAAAGCAGTTTTATTGGCAATATTTACACTATTGTGTATTTGAAACGTGCTTTTGACACAATCAACCACAACATTCTTCTTGCTAAACTAACTCATTTTAATTTCTCTAATAGTGCCCTCTGCTGGATGAAATCATATCTGTCTGATAGAAAACAAGCAGTACAAATAGAAAACTCACAATCTACCTTTCTTACCTGCTCAGCTGGAGTCCCACAGGGCTCAATACTGGGACCAATCTTATTTAGCCTATATGTTAATGATTTGCCAAATGTTTGCAAAACTGTAAAAATGCAATTATATGCAGATGATACTGTATTGTATGTTCATGGAAAAACAAAAAATGAAGCTGCTGCTGTGCTTTCTAGTGCCATGATCCCGGTGTCTCACTGGCTCCAGGACTCTTGTTTACATCTCAACACTAAAAAAACAGTCTGTATGTTTTTCTCTCGGCTGCCACCAGATGATGGGCATCCATCTGTGTTGGTCAATGGCGAGACATTAGATGTGGTTGAACAATTTAAATACCTCGGAGTCATTTTTGATTCTAATCTAAATTTCAAGCAACATGTAAAGAGAATTTCACATATAATTAAACTTAATCTGGCAAACTTCAAACATATAAGACCTTCTCTGACAACAGAATCAGCAAAGGCTTACATGCATGCCATGATCTTCAGCCATATAGCCTATTGTTATACTACATGGTTTCTTAAATTTCTTAAGCTTCAATGATAAGAAGTCTGAAGCCATATTGTTCCTTCCCAATGACACAACCTCAAACCACTGCATTGACCTGTCTGCTCTACCCCTGTCCGAAAAACAAAAAGTCAAAAATCTGGGAGTGATAATGGATCCTTCCATGAAACTCAACAGTCATGTAAACATGATCGTCAAATCCTGTTTTTTCCAGCTGAGGCGTCTGTCTAAGCTGAAGCCCATATTATCCAAAAACAACCTGGAGACAGTGATTCACGCATTCATTACATCTAGGCTTGATTACTGCAATTCACTTCTGCTTGGCGTCAGTCAAGCCACCATTGCACGATTACAACTGGTTCAGAACGCAGCTGCCCGATTTTTAACCAGCACACGCAAAAGAGAGCACATTACACCAGTCTTGGCCTCCCTTCACTGGCTACCGGTTCATCTTCGAATCCAATTCAAAATTCTCATGTATGTCTACAAATCGCTGAACAGTCTCGCCCCCGCCTATCTCTCGGATCTGATACACCCATATGTCCCTCCACGTGCTTTGAGGTCAGAGGATCAGGTACTCTTAATAGTTCCAGAAACTCGCCTTAAGCGCAGGGGTGACAGGGCGTTCTCTGTAGCAGGACCAAGACTCTGGAACGAGTTACCGCTGCTCATCAAACAGGCCCCCTCCCTCTCGGTTTTCAAATCCCGGTTAAAAACTCACTACTACTCCATTGCTTTCAATGCCAGCTGATTTGTATTGGATCGTTTGATTTATGATCTGCAATGTTTTTATGTTTTTCGTGTTGTACTTCATTGTCTGTGTTGCCTGTTGCGTGTTTGTTTGTCCAGCACTTTGGTGTGGACTTGTTCCTGTTTAAAGTGCTTTATAAATAAAATGGTATGTTATGGTATGGTATGGTCTCACACTTCAGAGATCGTCATGAAGCCCCTAAAGTCTCTTTTTAAGAAAACACTGAAAATTTTTGACAAAAAGCCAATACAGTATCATTACTGCAACATCATAAATAAGTACAAAATTTTGGATTTTAATAGCTATCAGATTTTTATGGACGTTTGCCTGATTTTTAAAGTTTTAAATGGACTTGCTCCTCCTCCTTTAATATATTTTATAAGTAAAAAAACAAGTACAGTAAACACAAGAGCACTGACCAGAGGAGATTGTGATGTGCAGCGGCGCAGGACTAAATTTGTCCAAATGGTGGTGTCCATCAGAGGAACCAGTCATGGAACACACTGCCAGTTTCCATCAGGAACTGTGGCACCTACTCCAGCTTTAAAAAATCTCTGAAACTTTGGCTGAAAACTAATCAGAAGTGCACTCATGTGTAGATTACTTTGTCTATTCTTATGGCATCATATTTTTATTGTAATTTTATGTTGTGTTATGTGCTATATAGGTGATGTTTGTATTTTTCTCCGCTCTTTTGTTTTATGGGACGTTTCTTATTCTTACCTGCCTTAGGACAACGGATGCAAATTAGCTATTGTGCTAACTCCGGCATATTTACATTGATGCTAACTGCTGTTATGTTGATTAATATGCATTGTCCTAACTTAAATAAATAAATAAATGAAATGAATATATGTCTTGAAAAGGGCCAGCTAAAAGTACTGTTACTAAAATAAACATGATTGTGTCTTGGGTGTTTCACATGTGCCCACACCAAGCATTCCTGAAGAAAGGAGTGGGAAGGGTGTGGGCTGGTTTTCCATGGACAGCACAATGGTCCGGTCCAGATCGTCAGAACTTCCTCATTGTGTCCTAGTTCTGTGCGTTAAAACAGTCTGCTAGAGCTTGATAAAGATTTAAAGAAACAACTCCAGTCTTACCTCCAGCACATCCACCAGAGAATACTGAATAACAAAAAATAAAAAAACAGAGAAGGAAAATGTCAAAAACCCTGTTAATAACACAAATCATGATAGTCTGGTATTGAGTCTTTTTTGTTCTGCTTACGGTGAACTTGTTTGGCAGAACCTTGGGCTCAAAGAGAATTTGTGTCGTGGTGCCATCAGTGGGATGTGCAGCCTCTGTGTTGGGTGGTGTGGTCGTAGTCTGGCTGGGGGTGTAGACGGAGAAATGTGGCTTCACAGTTGACCTGGGTCCAGTTGATGACAACCCTGGGGTAGATCCTGCCTCAGTACCTAGAATCAGAAAGAATCTGTCATGAGCAACACATAGACATGTTTTAAATACCAGAAACCAGTTGATTGTGTGTCTCCACAGAACACACCAGTGTACGTTCTGCTCATTCAGCTAAACAAAGGAGACTTTGTTCTCAGTTAAATAAGCAGTACACTGATGGCCCCCGCCACTAAACTACTTTATATTGAATGTTATAGACGCAGGTTTTTCTTTTCTTCTTTGTTTTTGCTTGTCCATGGCAGCACAGAGTGGCAGATCCTGGAGAGTGGAGGATGACATTTTATCCACCACCAGTTGCAGTGGTGGAACCAGTCGGTGGCCAATGGTGGCCTTGGCCCCCATAGATTAGTCCCCCCCCCAATCTTTTAACTAAACTAAAATTTGAGCAATATAAAAACTAGAAATCAGAGTCAGAGAGTCTTTATTGTCATTTGCACCGCATGTGGTACATGTGATGAAAACGATATTATGTACGCAGGGTCCCAGTTCCATCCAACAACAAATGCAAGAGAAAAACAGTAATAACATCTAGAATTAACTAAGAAAAACATCAACTAGTAATACACTAAGCTTAATATAGTGGAAAGAAAAACATCATTATAAACAGCAGCACGAACATGAGTCTGTATGAGCAGATGAACACAGATGAACACAGATGAACACAGATGAACACAGATGAACACAGCAACAAGAAAACAGATCAGCATCAGCATGATGTGATATTTTGCAGTGTTTATTCTTATTATTTATTTATTCATGAGTCTAACAGCCTCAGGGTAGAAGCTGTTCCTCAGTCTAGTGGTTCTACATTTGATGCTCCTCAACCTCCGTCCTGAGGGGAGTGGGGCAAAGAGTGAGTGTGCTGGGTGAGTGAGGTCTTTCATGATGCAGGTGGCTCTTTTCCTGCATCTGGAGGTGTAAATGTCTGTGATGGTGGGGAGACTGACTCCAACATCTTCTGTGCAGCCTTCACCACTCTCTGCAGAGCTTTCCTCTCTTCAACTGTGCAGCCTCCATGCCACACGTTGATGCTGGAGCACAGGACGCTCTCCACTGCACACCTGTAGAACGAGGTGAGGACTGGGCTGCTCAGTCCAGCTCGTCTCAGCGTCTGAGTAATCATAGTTTCCTTAAATGATAGGGATGGCCGATTTACAAATACCTGTATGTATGATGTGGCTATGTTGGATTTTTACTATTCATTTGTTCAGTGACCTCTAGATGATGCCACACACCAAAAGGTAAGTCAGTAAGTTGATTATTTTTCAAGTTATCTAACTCACAACATGGGCAGCCATATCTGTCAGCAGCCATCTTGGTTTTTGACATCCATCCTTTATTTTTACCAGTTTCTTCCTTTTCGGGTCACGGGAGTCACTGGTGCCCATGTCTAGCTATCACTGTGAGAGACATGGAACATGATGGACAGGTCTCCAGTCCATCACAGGGACAATTTAGAGTTACCAATCAGCCTAACATGCAGGTTTTTAGTCTGTAGTAGGAAACCAGAGGACCCTGAGACAACCCATGCAGCACGGAGAGATCATGCAAAGTCCACCCAGAAAGGTCCCCGGTTGGGATTTGAACCGGCACCCTGCTCACTGAGATGCAACAGCTGTACCAGCTGATTATTGTGATCTTTTTATTCACAATATTTTCTTGTTAAATGGTAAATGGAGCTTATTTATATAGCGCTTTCCAGCCCCCTATGAGGGACCCCAAAGCGCTTTACAATACCAACCATCCACCCATTCATACACACATTCATACACCGGTAGTGGCAGACTGCCATGCAAGGCGCCTTCCAGTCCTACCGGGAGCAACTCGGGGTTAAGTGTCTTGCCCAGGGACGCAACGACACATGGTGTGGGGAACCAGGATTTGAACCTCCAACCTTCCGATTGGGGGACGACTGCCATTACCACTACGCCATGGCTGCTCCAAATTGTTAGTTCATTTGCATAGACCAGTTCAATATATGTGCAGTGCTTTGGTGATCTCTTGTCATAAATATGCTGTCAAACAAATTTGTCTTTGACTTTGATATGAATAGTAATCTTCTGTTCATTCTGTAAAGTAGAAGAAAATCAATGACTTTGTCCACTTTAAACTTCAAAAAAACTTTACCACGGCTTCCTTGACAGAATTCGGTCTGCAACCTCAGCAGCAGTTTGGATGTTACGTTTGGGTCCAGGAGTGATCAAAAAGCATCCTTACCTGACCGGCTCTGGGTGGATGTCTTCTCAGGTGCAGGTGCAGATGTTGGGGCATCTGTGTTTAAGGTTGTCCCCGTGTTGCCCTGAATGTGTGGAAGTGAAGTAGGCACCTCAGAGGTTTGGCCAAAAGGACTAGATGGTTGTGATGCTGTGGTTGTTTGGATCAGGCTTCTATTGGTACCAGGTGGTGTAGTCTGTGCTGTGGTCCTGGATTTACTGATGGTTGCAGGACTAAGAGGAAGAGCCCCTGCTGTGGTGAGATGATGGCCATCAGAAGTGGGAGCAGGTGATGATGAGGCCTTTGTGGTTTTTGGTGGTGGAGTTTGTTCTGGCTCATCTGAAGGAAGTGATGTGACAGGAGGGATTGTAGCTGCATCATTAGTCATTGCTTGTGTGGAAGTCTTGCTTAAATCACTAGAAGAGTTGATTGAAGTTGTGATTTCAGGAGTGTTTGTTACTTGTGGCTCATTAGTTGGAGTTGTGATGCCTCTGATGGTGGGTTCAGTCATCGTCGAGTTTACTGTTGTCCCAGTGCCATTAGTAAGGATGAATGCAGAACTCGGCATCGGGGGAGTGTAGCTGCTATTTGTTGAGCACATGCCTAAGCCTAAAGACAAAACACAACAACAACAAAAAGTTAATGGTCACATTGGGCTTTCCTTCCACTATTACGTAATGTCTTAGGTGTGTCTGTCAGCAGAATATCTGTTGAATCTATAAAAAAAATTCAGAAAGTAATAATTTGATTTACAGATTGAGTCAAGATACTGCCACAGCCGTTTTACTTGATAAAACAAAATTGGATATTGTTCAGCCAGTTTCACACATTTTTTCTTCTTCTTCTTTTGGCTGCTCCCTTCTTCAGGGTTCTCCACAGCGAATTAACTTGCACAAAGACTTGGTGATTGTTTTTACACCAGATGTCCTTCTGGACACAACCACAGACCACCAAGTTACCACATCCTCTGGGTGGAGCAGAGCTGCCATCTAGGGCACCCGGGGGGGGGGGGGGCAGATGGCAAGTTTTGCCATCAACTATTTGGAGTCAACCATGTTAGAAAAATATTTCATGAACCAGTGGATATATTTTTATGAATCAAAAGATAATCATTGAATGCACTTTACAATATTAACTATGAGAGCAACCCAATTCAATATCACTCTGGGAATGAGATTAGATTATAATTTATTTTAATTAACCTTTAAAGTTTGTTGCTTGCCTGTCATAACTCTTTCCAAGAAGTTGTCACTACCTGTACATCCTTAGAGCCACATTTGTATAAATGTCTAGTCTTGGGATGAAAAAATGAATTGATCTGTATGGGCAGAGGAGGACTGTGCCATCAAACCTCAGAGAAAAGCCCAATGATGTTACATATCGAGGTAATGTGAACTGAACTATGAGCTGAAATCATCACCAAATGTGAGCCTATGAGAAAAGAGCCATTTTAAAAGGACTGCTCTAAAACTGCTGGAAGAAAAGGTAATTCTCAAAAATGGATCTATCTTTGATCTTCCTATTCCGGCTTGCTTGGGAAAGGTTTGCCTGTAAATACGCTCTGCTCTACTCCAAGATAATTTATAAACTTTAAATACATACTGGATCATTGAAACAACTTGCACACAAAATGAACATAATATACAGTCAAATGAATAAATACATTAAAATATGACAACATACGAAGACTCAGAACCTAAAAGTATAGTATATAATGTTGAAGATGTGATTGATACAAATTCTTTTCCTGTAATAAAAGATTGTGAATATTATAATGAAGAGCAGTTTAATGACATCAATATGACAAATGGAGCTCTCTCTATTATTCACTTCAATAGTAGAAGTATAAATACAAATATATCCAAAATAACAGATTATTTCAAACAATTAAACATAACTTTTACTCTAATAGCACTGTCAGAGACATGGCTCATTGATGAAAACACAAATGTTCACATCGAAGGATGTGAATTATATCATATGAACAGAAATAATAAAAGGGGTGGTGGAGTCGCTCTAATTGTTAATAATGAAATAAAATGTAAATTAATTAGTGAAATGTCAATAATTGTGGATAATATTATGGAAATGATAACAATAGAAATAATAAACAAGAATGATAAAAACATAATATTGTAATAAGTTGTGTATATAGATCACCAGGATCAAATATAGAAATATTCACTGATAAAATCATAGAGCTATTGGAAAATAGTTTTAATAAAAAAGTTTTTTTTTTGTGTGGAGACTTTAATACAGTACTGTATTGATCTGGGAAATAAAACAGATTCAAATAACATCAGTACATTTATAAATTCAATGTACAATTTAAATCTGTATCCGTTGATATCAATTCCAACAAGAATTACACTCATAGGGCCACAATAATTGATAATATTTTCACAAATATAACAAATGGAGATGTGACAGGTGGCATTTTAACGACTGACTTAAGTGATCATTTACCAGTTTTCACAATCTATAAAAATGATCAAAGCATCACAAAAGTAGTTACAACAAAGAAAAAAAATAAACACATTAAAAAAAGCTTTGGATAAATTAAAAGAGGATCTAGATAAATAAAACTGGAATGAAGTGTATGTTGATGATGTGAACAGATATATGATGAGTTTATGAATATCTCAGAAGCTCTGTATGAAAATAATTGTGTGCAAAAAAATTACATAAAGAGAAATATTGTTGACCAACCATGGATGACAAAAGGATTGAGAAATGCTTGTAAAAACAAGAAAGAACTATTTGTATTCATGCTTCTTGAAATTGCGAACACAAAATGCTGAAGAAAAATATAAGAAGTATAAAAGTAAATTTGTAGGGATTATAAGGAAACATAAGAAGGACTTATTTATTAAATAAAAGTGATGGTGATAAGTGCCGCCGCTTTGGTGTGGGGGATAAAGCGCACGGCACATATACTGAGGCTGAGCCTCTCTGCAGGCGTCATGGGTTCACGTCCCAGACACGACGAGCTATTTCTGCAGTGTCTCTCCCTTCTCTCTCTACCCATTTCACCCTCTCCCTCTACAATAAAGGCCACTAGCCCAAAAGTGAAAAAAAAAAAAAAAAAAGTGATAGTGAAAGCAACATGGTGAGTAATGAATAGTGTTCTGAAGAATCATAAAGTAAAAACTGGTATTTCACAATATTTTGTAAAGGACAATGATGAAATCCATGATGAGAATGAAATTGTAAATGGATTTAATCAATATTTTGTGAATGTTGGATCAAGCCTTGCAGCTAAAATACCAAAAGTAGATAATAATGTGAGCCATTCAATTATAAGTTGTGCAAACAGTATTTTTCTAAATGGAACTAACAAAGAGGAAATAATGAATGTAGTAAAAAATCTTACAGACAAGAGATCAAAAGACTGGGTGGACATGGATATGATGTTTGTAAAGGACATAATGAGCCATGTTATTGAGCCGTTTACATACATATGTAATTTATCATTTTCAACAGGAATATTTCCAGATAATATGAAAGTAGCTAAGGTAGTTCCTCTTTTTAAAAATGGTGATAAATGTGTGTTCAACAATTATAGACCTATATCCTTGTTACCACAGTTTTCAAAAATTCTTGAAAAACTATTTGTAAACAGACTAGATCAATTTATAGATAAACAAAATATTCTAAGCAACAGTCAGTATGGGTTTAGAGCAAAAAACTCTACATCAATGGCTCTCATGGAATTAATGGAACAAATAACTACTGCTGTCGATCAAAAACAATATTGTATCAGTATTTTTGTTGATTTAAAAAAAGCATTCGATACTATTGATCACACCATTCTCCTTGAAAAACTGAACAAATATGGTATTAGAGGACCAGCATTACAGTGGGTATCTAGCTACTTGAAAGATAGGAAACAATTTGTACAAATAAATGATGTAAGATCTGACCTCTGTAATATCACATGTGGAGTTCCCCAAGGCTCTGTACTTGGACCAAAGCTATTTATTTTATATGTGAATGACTTGGTAAATGTGTCAGGACTCCTTAAATGTGTACTTTTTGCTGATGATACCACTTTTTTCTGTTTAGGTGAAGATATAGAACAAATGTTGGAATTGATAAAGACAGAATTTGTCAAAATACAAACTTGGTTTAAACTTAATAAATTATCATTAAATCTAGATAAAATTAATTACACAATATTCAGTAATAAAAAGAAAACTGTTGATGTTCCATTTAAAATTGAGGTTGTTGAGATTTGTAGAGTGAGTGAGGTGAAGTTTTTGGTTGTTATCATTGATGACAAACTGACATGGAAACAACACATAAATTCTGTAAGAATAAAAATAGCTAAATCTATTGCAGTACTGTACAAGGTCAGAGACTTCTTGAATAATTGATGTTTGGGGGAAAGCGTGTAAAACAATCACAAAACCTATTTTTGTATTACAGAAAAGAGCTGTAAGAATTATCACTAGAAAACATTACTGTCATCCATCAAATACATTATTTTATCAGCTGTAGTTATTGACGTTCCATGATTTGGTAGACTATAATATTTTATCAGTTATGTATAGGGCTCAGAATAACACATTACCATTAAATATCTAAATGCATTTTATTAAAAGACAAAGTTGTTATAATCTTAAGGGGACAGAGATGTTTTTAAAACCACAATTCAGAACTAGTTTGAAGGGACGTTCTACCTCAATCCAGGGAATTAGATTATGGAATGGCTTGGAGAATGTAGTTAAAAATGCCAAGTCAATGGCCCTCATTCACGAAAATGTTCGTATTTTTATCCTAAATTTCTCCTACTTTTGTTCGTACGAAGCGTTCGTACGAACATGCCACGTCAGATTCAACAAAGTCTTCTATCCTGAGGAAACGTGTGTAAATGGGTTGCGTAAATTTAATGAATCCCACCTGTTCTAAACAGCTGCGCGTGCACACGGAGAGGTCATTTACATAATTCCCACCCCTCAAAACACCATATAAGGCCACGTTTCCTGCCTTCTGACAGCAGGAAGTGTCCATTCATTCAAACTCAAGAAGTAAAAGGAGGAACTTCACGCGTTCGGAGATCTGCTCTCAGTCGCGCTGTGGCGCACCGCCACCCCCCCGCAGGTGTCGGATGGTCAAATATTTTTAATGTTAGTGTAAACAACTGTGTTATAGTTTCACTTATTCAGAAGAGCTGTGGCGCACCGCTACCCCCCACCCCCCGCAAGTGTCGGATGGTCAAATATTTTTAATTTTAGTGTACTGTGTTACATTATAGTTTCACTTATTCAGAAGAGCCGTGGCGCACCGCTGCCCCCCACCCCCCCGCAAGTGTCGGATGGTCAAATATCTCTAATTTTAGTGTACTGTGTTACATTATAGTTTCACTTATTCAGAAGAGCGCACCGCTACCCCCCACCCCCCCACGCAAGTGTCGGATGTGTTTTTGAACAGAAGCATTTTAAAATGTCTCGAAACTACAGTTAACTTCATATTAATATTGTAGTGCATATGTTGTGTCCCGTGGGTCGTACAGTATCAGAAATCAAGAATAAATGGTTTGATCTGAAAATGGCTTCAAACAAACGTCTCGCCGCAGCACGGACAGGAGGTGGTCAAGGAATAGTCTGAGATGGTGGACAATAAATGCCACGCTGCAAGACGCGTGCCAACATGTTTTGCAGCACAAATGATGCGCGCACCTCCTGGTCAGCGCGCAACCACATTCTGCAGGTTATATTTCGAATCAGATATAATAATCTATTGCTCCGATGGTGTTTGGCACAAGATCAGTCTTAATTCGTACTTGTTCTGCGGCGGTGTATGGGAATTTTATGTACCTGGGTGTTAATATGAGGAGCGGCTTTGATGACCAAGGGGAGCGCACGACTCACTGAAGCCTGCGCGACACACCAGACAAATTAAACTTAAAATTATAATTCTAATTCAAACAGAATAACCTATTGTCAAGAATAATTATGGTGCGTGATTTTTTTAAACCCAAAATATTTTCTAAATAACGAAATATGAAGTTATTCGTGGAGAAGATCCGTCTGGATGACAGCAGACTGACGCTCCTAAAATATACGACAGGTCCGGACCACTCGTAAATT
>JBBPBX010017202.1:0-23893 GCA_038048925.1 Garcialebias charrua | reverse complement strand
TATATGTGTATATATATATATATGTGTATATATATATATATGTGTATATATATATATATATATATATATTATATATATATATATATATATTGTCAAAATATGCAGGACTTTTATGTTGAAAACAAACTGACTTAAGACACACAGCAAATTCACGTTCACGCACACACACACAAAACCAGATTAATAACACATATATGATCACTCACAGGCCCTGAGTACAGGGTGTACAGAAACACAATTTTTTATATATGGTTTTTATCCCTTGGTGTTTGACCCTAGATTAGTTTAATTTTTATGGCATTTTAAACTCATAAACAGACATATAAGACGTGTGTTTTTAGGCGTTGTTATTTAGTAAACTGTCTTTGAGTTATTATATGGCATTTTCAGTTAACCCTGTGCTATAAAGAATAAGACTGAGTGATGCAGACACAGGGTAACACACACACACAGCGGGCCTTGCTGTGCCCGTGCACAACGGAGGTCATATATGCATGTTCACTCAGGCCCAGGAGGAGGCCTGAACAGAATTAGGTCAAGTAGATAAGAATGCAGGAAGGTTGCAGAGGGAAACCTTTCTGCTGTTAGTTTTGCTGTGTTGATGTCATACAGAACTCCACAGGATAGATAAAGGGAACACTTTGTTGGACAAGCTGAAGGCCTCTTAAAACAGAGCTCTGTGATTCAAGGCCTGTTAAAAATGAAGAGAGTTTTTAAAGCATTTAAAACAAAGATAATTAAAATAAAATGTAATCTTTGAATAAGCAATTTTTGAACCATGCTACAGCAGCTCTAACGCACACACACACACCCACGCGCACACGAGCACACGCACCCACACACACATACATTTTAGTGTGAGGAGCACGGTCTCTTGTCTTAAACACAGCTGAGACGCAGGAGAAAGTCAGGCCTTGTTTCAAAAGAAAAGAGAAAAGCCTCAGATGGGAATGTGAACTTTTGTGAAACAGAATTTTATTGAAGCAAAAATGTTTTCTGGATGTCATGTAATTAACTGAAGATGCATGATTATGTACTGTGAGTAAATGAATGTGATTTATGTGTTTTCTTTTAAGATTCACAGTAAACCAAAGAGGTTCTCCACTGCTGGGTGTTGATGATAGTTTTGAATATTACACACAACACGTTACAAAAGTGGTTTTTCCACAGTTTGAGTAAATGTAGGTAAAAGTTGAGGATCTAGGTGAAAGTTGAACTTGTTCTGACTGAAAAATTGGAACTTTGCTCAAATGACAGATGGCATTAAGTCATTCTCTGCTAAGGGAGGGTGACAGCTGAAAGAGACATTATGTCACCAAACTCTGTCCAGGGGGCTGGGAGGAGGTGTAAAAAGTTACCTCACCATTGACCAATAGAATGACAGGAAGATGACATATGGTCTAGAATAAGTGGGGGTCAAACCCTTTTCTTGAGCATAAATAAGGAGGTTTGAGAAGAGAAGGGGGCTGAAGATTTTTTGAAGACCATTTGGATATTACTGGACAAAGACGGACGCTCTGGAACTAAAAAGAAGAAGATAGAATATTTTAAAAAGACTCCTTGGACCAAAAAAGGAGATCTTTTTGCTTCAGCCTGGATCCCTTGCTATTCTTCTTCAAAATTGGATTAATTGCAGAGCTGGAATATAGCCTCAAATCTTGATTCAGGATTGAGGTATTTTTTCCTTACCTTTGGTAAATAGCCCCTGTGGAGTTGCCGACAGAAGGTAAGGAAATATTCCCATTCTTGTCCAGAGCATTAAAATTACATTAAATTTAGTAAAACAAGCAACAAGACTGCTACTACCTGAAGACGGAAAATCAGTTACATATATATATATATATATATAGCGGATTAGGTTAGCTTCCCCTAATTTTCACAAGACATTTGTGCTTTGAAATTGTGGGCCTAAAAAAATTAATAAGCGTTTTAGAAATTGTGGAACTAATTTTTTAATTAGCGTTGCCCACCACTGATGGCGAGCAATGTATATTACAGAGAGGATCAAAACAAATCACACTGTGTTAAAGGCAAGAGAATAGAAGTGGGTTTTCAAGCGAGACTTAAAGACTGTGAGTGTGGGAGCCTGCCTGACACTCAGTGGCAACTCATTCCACAGTCTTGGACCTGCAACAGAGAAAGCCCTGTCACCTCTGAGCTTACAACGAGTTTCTGGAACTGAAAGAAGGATCCGGTCTGCTGACCTCAGACAGCGCCGTGGGACATATGTCTGCAGAAGGTCAGTGAGATAAGATGGAGCGGAACTGTTCAGAGATTTAAAAACATACATGAGTATTTTAAACTGGATCTGAAGGTGAATGGGGGTAGTCAGTGTAGGGAGCCTGGGACATGTACAAACAGATTGATGGACAGATGGATGGATGGACAAAAGTGAAGAATAGTGACTTCATACTGAACGACTGTTTTGCATGGACAGACAGGCAGGTCTTCAGGAAGGCTACTGTTTATGATGGGGAGCTAGATCTGGAGGAATACTGTACTAGGGTTGAACGACTACATATTTTTTAAAGTCAATTTTACCATGACAAAAGTCGAGTTGACGTCGACAATGTCATAGGAACTAGACACTATATCATATTCACAAAAAATTTATTGGTGTAGGGGATAAGCGCGTGGCACATATGAGGCTGAGCCTCTCTGCAGGTGTCGCAGGTTCACGTCCCAGACCCGACGAGCTATTCTCTGCAGTGTCTCCCCTCTCTCTACCCGTTTCGCCCTCTCCCTCTACAATAAAGGCCACTAGAGCCCAAAAATGTAAAAAATTATATATTTTTTATTTTTTTTATTTTTTATTATTTACAAAAAAGAACAACAAAATATTGGGCGTATATTTATCCTCCTACAATTTATTGCACGATTTTTGACTGGTACAGGCAGACGTGAGCACATCACTCCAGTTTTAATGTCCCTTCATTGGCTTCCTGTCCAGTTTCGAATCCATTTTAAAGTTTTATTGTTTGTTTTTAAGTCTTTGAACGGTTTTAGTCCCTGTTATCTGTCTGAACTGCTTCAACTTTATGTGCCATCACGTGCTCTCAGATCCGCTGACCAGATGCTTTTAGCAGTCCCAAAAACCTTTTATAAGACCAGAGGAGACAGAGCATTTTCAGCTCTGGCTCCTAAATTGTGGAACGAGCTGCCACTGAAGGTCAGGCAGGCCCCATCAATATCTGTTTTTAAAACTCGTTTAAAAACACATATGTTTTCATTGGCTTTTAAACCAGAATGAGTTCACATCTCTGTTTTAGTGTTGTATTGTTTTACTTGTGATGTACCGATATTTATATGATTGAGATTGATTGTTTTTATTGTTTTGTGCTTGTTTTTATTCTTGTACAGCACTTCGGACGGCTGCTGCTGTATTTTTAAGTGCTTTATAAATAAACTGGTATGGTATGGTATGGTATGGTATCATACTGCAAATAAATCACAGGAAAACCAAATCTAGTATTAATCTGCAAAAGTGAAAGAAACATGCAGTACGTAAAAAAAATGTTTAAGAACAGCTGGGCAGTGGTGGCCGCCTGCCCTGCTGTTCTTAGTTATATTTTATTTAATCCATCACCATGGATTGGGTGGAATGGAACTGAAGGCAGCGGGGCGGGTGGTGGTGGAGCACCTTATTATAACATTATAGTTATTATAGTTATTAATGATCGTCGGCTGCGCACATCTGCTGATGCGACGGCTGGTAAGTTTCAGGTGGGTTTGCTGGCAGTGATCCATCTGGACTTTTTTGTACATCTTTTAACCGGCCGGTCAGCCTGGCTGGTGGTGATCCAAATTGGATTGTCAGCCACACGTGTACACTCATGCAATCAAAAGCCCAACACCACCCCGGCCCACCCATTCAGCACATTATTTTGGATTGGGCTGAGCACTGCCATGTTAGAAATGACGGCTCTATCAGTAGAGTTTCACTCAGGTCAAAATAATCTGAACTGGCCAGGCCCCAGCCCGCAGCCATCATCTCCGAACCCCACAACAAATTAACAGAAGTTACAGGTCCGAACCCGAAAAAAACCAAAAAAAAAAAAAAAAAACTGACATTTTAATTTAGCTTTGACTGCTTATACCACCAACTATTATTAGCGGTTGGCGGACACGCGCAGCTGAGGGGGCTGAAGATCGGAGCTGTAGAGACGTCAAAGCGCATGAAGTGCTTCCCCTGCTTCTCAAAGTCAAAGTCAAAGTCAAAGTCAAAGTTAACTTTATTGTCAAAACTGCAATATGTACAGGACATACACAGGATTGAAATTGCATTTCTCTCTGTCCCTCGGTGCAACAGTAACCATCTAAACACTAAAACACTGAAACATTTAATAAACATAAGCATAAAATGAAACAACAACAAAAGTGTAATACTGTCCTGAGTTTTTTGCATAGTAGTATAAAAGTGTAAAAAGTATATCTATAAAATAAAATGAAAGTTCTGGCATTGACATTTGTAAAAGAGTGGCAAAGCAGCATAAGAAGTTAATGTACACAGTATACGTATGAGGTAGTTGATGTTAGTATAGAGGTAAAGTGGCATATGCAGTAAGGCTAGTAAAAAAAAATATATATATATCAGCAGTAGTGTAGATATAAAAAGTAGTGTAAATGTAAACAATAGTAATAAATGTAAACAGTGAATGTAAACAGTAGTAATGAATGTAAACAGTAGTAATAAATGTAAACAGTAAATGTAAACAGTAGTAATACATGTAAACAGTAGTAATAAATGTAAACAGTAGTATTGAGTGTAAACAGTAGTAATAAATGTAAACAGTAGTAATAAATGTAAACAGTATTAATAAATGTAAACAGTGAATGTAAACAGTATTAATAAATGTAAACAGTATTAATAAATGTAAACAGTAGTAATAAATGTAAACAGTAGTAATAAATGTAAACAGTAGTAATAAATGTAAACAGTGAATGTAAACAGTAGTAATAAGGCCCTGTACACACGTAGCCTGGTGTTTGAAAAACGAATATTTGCACACAAAAAATATCTCTGTCCATACATGTTCGAATATTTAAAATGTTTGTCTACATGTCCCGTTTTTTTCATGACAGGGCGTTGTAATGAATATGCTGAACCCATAGGTGGCAGTGTAGTGCTGTCACAACCCTTCAACTCAGCCACACTTCCTGTTATTTTTTTTTTTTTTTCTTTCGTTTGTGTGGACAGACCGTGAGGTTGAACTACTATTAAATACCGTGTTGGAGTACAAAATTAATAAAACGCAGGAAAATGTCGACTGGGAATCATGTCAGAGCAGGTATGTTGACTTTTTAGTGCTTTTTTTTAGAGTATTGTGTGACTGTCAGCGCCTCTCCAGCTGGAGGCGGTGGAGCAGAAAGCTCCGTTCTGAAGTCCACACGCAGACTCAAAAGCGGAGAGTTCTGAAATCTTCACTTTGGCCGGAGTTTTGTTATTATTCGTTTATAGTTACATCAACCGGAGTTCACGTGTGGATGAAAGGCCAAACCGCATGATAAACTGTTCGGTTTTACAGATAAACAGCTACGTGTGTACAGGGCCTAAATGTAAACAGTATTAATAAATGTAAACAGTGAATGTAAACAGTAGTAATAAATGTAAACAGTAGTAATAAATGTAAACAGTGAATGTAAACAGTAGTAATAAATGTAAACAGTAGTAATAAATGTAAACAGTAGTAATAAATGTAAACAGTGAATGTAAACAGTAGTAATAAATGTAAACAGTAGTAATAAATGTAAACAGTGAATGTAAACAGTAGTAATAAATGTAAACAGTGAATGTAAACAGTAGTAATAAATGTAAACAGTAGTAATAAATGTAAACAGTGAATGTAAACAGTAGTAATAAATGTAAACAGTATTAATAAATGTAAACAGTGAATGTAAACAGTAGTATGACTATAGGCAGTGATGTAATACAAACATTAGTGCAAATATAAGAAGTAGTGCAAACTGAATGAGCACATGACCGTGAGTTGAGTGCCTGCCTACATTGGATCTTCTTCTTCTTCTTTTGGTTTATTGGCGGATTGCAAACAGCGTTCAGGTGCATACCGCCACCTACTGAGCAAGAGTGTGTAGCTCATGGCCTCCTTTCCTTATATTCTATTTTTAATATTGATGTTTTGAAAATATTTAAACAATGCTTTCCTATTATCATTTATTTTATCCCTATCACCTTCAGTTCCTAATATTCCTCCTAAACTCCAAACTCTCCCTGTCTCTTTTACTTTTGCTTTCAATCTCTCCGTATCATCTGTATATTTAATGCACTCCATCAGTACATGTTCTACACTTTCTTTATCCCCACATTCCTCACATCTACTGTCATTCCGTTTCCCCATCATGAACACTGTGTCATTTAGAAGTGTATGGCCTACCCTCATTCTCATTATTATCACCTCTTCTCTTCTACATCTTTCTTTATAATTATTTATTGTAACTGATTTTTGAATTTTGAATAATCTTCTTCCTTTCTTGTCTTCATTCCATCTTTTCTGCCATTTTTCTTTTTCTTTTCCTTTAATAATTGACTTACCCTCTCCTTTCCCTAATGTTACCTTAACTGTTGTTTCTCCTTTCAATGCTTTTTTTAGCGAGTTTATCTGCTCGTTCATTCCCTTCCACCCCCTCGTGTGCTGGCACCCAACAAAACTGTACATCAATTCCACCTCTGTGTAACCGGAATAATGTGTGCTGTATTTCTAAAAGAAGATCTTTCCTGTCGTTTCCTTTCGACTGTATACTTTCTATGATAGCCTTTGAATCAGTGCATACCACCACCCTATCAGGTCTAACCTCCTCAATCCATTGCAAGCTAAATGTAACTGCCACCATCTCTGCTGTGAACACTGAAAGTTGATCTGATATCCTTTTGGAAATACAAACTTCAAATTCTAACCCTCAAAAAATACAAAGGGGTGGGTGGGAATAGGAGTTTCTATTCCCACCCACCCCTTTGTATTTTTTGAGCCATCTGTGTAAATTTCCATGTAATTATAATATGATTCTCTAATGTATTTGCTGGTTTTCACCCCTATTTCATTTACATTCCATTCTCTCTTCATTTCTAGTATTTTCATATCAACTTCACTTTCTGGAATTAGGTGAGATAACACTAATTGGATTAATCTATGCAAATTCTTTATTTTCTATTCCATATATTTCCGCTAATTTGTTTATTTTCCACCCAAATCCTTTTCTTTGATATTTGTTATATTTCCAACAGTTCTGAATTGTCATTGCTGCAGGATTTTCTTTACTTCCTTTAAGTTTAATCCAGTACGTTAATGACAGTTTTGTTCTTCTCATTTCTCATTTCTAACGTAGTCTCACCAGTTATATATGCATTAATTGGGGTTGTCTTTATTGCTCCTGTGCACACACGTAGTGCTCTGGATTGAAGTCGATCTAATTTTTGAAGTGTTGAATTTGCTGCTGCTCCATACACTATGCATCCATAATCCAACGTCGATCTCATGAGAGCTCTGTATATATTTAAAAGTGATTGTTTATCTGCTCCCCAGTTATTACCTGCCACTGCTTTCATTAGATTTATTACTCTTTTACACTTTGTCTCTACCTGATTTAAATGACATTGCCATGAGTATGAACTGTCTAACCATAAGCCAAGATATTTAAATTCACTAACCAATTGTATAGGTTGTCCATATAGTAAGAAATGTTCATCTTTTATCTTCTTTTTGTTTGTTATCATCATGTATTTAGTTTTGCTTACAGACAGTTTGAAACCCCATTCATAAGACCAGCTCTCTATTTGATTAATTGCTTTTCTAATGCTTTTAACAACATGTGGAACATTTCTCCCCCTCATCCATATTGCTCCATCATCCGCATATAGTGCTGATTTGATGCTTCTGTCAAGATTTGCAAAGATATCGTTAATCATTATGTTGAATAAAACTGGGCTAATTACACTACCTTGAGGGGTGCCATTTTCCACTTTGAAGACTCTTGATAATTCACCCCCAACTTTAACTCTTATTGACCTATCCTTAAAGAAGCTGGCAATCCAGTTATATATCCTCCCGTCTATTCCCATTTGATCTAGTTTTATTAACAGTCCTTCCCTCCACATAGAATCATATGCTTTTTCTATGTCAAAGAATACTATAATCATAATTTCTTTCATTTTCAGTGTTTTTTCTATATCAGTACACACTCTTACTAGAGCATCTACTGTGGACCTGCCATTTCTAAAACCACATTGATATTCATTTATAAGTTCTCTTTTTTCCAGAACATACTTTAATCTACTAACTAATATTTTCTCCATCAGTTTACATAGATGGGATGTTAATGCTATGGGTCTGTAGTTGTCTGCGCATGATGGATCCTTCCCTGGTTTATTAAATGGTAGAATTATGGCTCGTTTCCAACTCTTTGGGACAGTTCCTTCTTCCCATATTTTATTGAACAGTTTTAATATAATATTTAATGTTATTTCTGGAAGATTTCTAAACATAACATAGCATAGGTTATCTTCTCCTGGAGCTGAGTAACCTGTGTCTTTTAACGCCATTTTGATTTCTTTCATAGTTATATGGTCATCAAGTGTTGACATGGATTTATTTTTCTTCTGTCCTACATCATTGAATGTTTTGAGTTTTTGTTCTTTCTGCTGTCTGTGAAGTTGTTCCAGATGTTCTCCACTGTGGGTTGCAGCAAACGCCTCACCAAGAGAATCAGCCTTGTCTTTATTTGAAACCATTATCTCTTTATTTTTAATCACTGCTGGAATTTTAACTTCACTTCTTTTCCCACTCATTTTCTTAATCATAGTCCACACCTGTTGCAGATTTATTTTATATCCTATTGATGAACAATAATCTCTCCCAGTTTTCTTTTTTGCCTCCTTAATGGTCCTACGTGCTACTGCCCTTTTTCTTTTAAAATCTATAAGGTTTTCTCTGTTCATGTTTTTCTGTAAGATTTTTAGAGCCTTGTTTCTCTCTTTAATTGCTTTACTGCAGTCATCTGCCCGCCACGGAACAACTTTTGATTTTCTTTTTAAAACTACTTTTGGAATACTTGAGTTTGCTGCATTTAAAATGAGCTCTAATACCTGGTTATTGCATTCATCAATGTTTCCTTTAAGATTTACTAAATTACTATTTTTCTCACAATTAATTTTAAATGTTTCCCAGTTAGCTTTCTTAAAGCACCATCTTGTTTAAATTATTTCCTCTTGTTTGATTATTTTGTCATTTATAATTGTACTAATAGGAAAATGATCACTTGCCTTTGCAGATTCTCCATTCCAATCACAGGATTTTGCAAGATTATCTGATACTAAAGTTAAATCTAAATATGAGACTGAACCTTTACTGATATTAAATCTTGTGCCTTGACCATTATTGAGACAAACCAGTGATCTTTCATCCATCATTTCTTCAATGATGTTTCCATTGTTGTCTGTTTTACTACCCCATAAGCTATTGTGTGCATTAAAATCCCCACACCATATTTCTCTCCTGTTTATCCCTCCTGATATTTCCTTAAATACCTCACTGTCTAGATTTTTACATGGGTTATAAAAATTAATTATCTTGATATGTCAAATTATTTTTAAGTTGTATATTTCTATGCTAATACATTCATATAGTGTTGAGTGGTAGATTTACTTATATTCTATTCCATCCTTGATAAATGTTGCACACCCTCCTCCACTGCTTCCAGTACTTCTGTCTTTCCGTATTATACTACATCCATGAATTTTAAAGTCTAAATGGGGTTTTAACCATGTTTCCTGTACACATATTATATCGGTAGTATTTCTAACTGGTATGTGTATTTTTTAAGTTCTTGACCATTAGCTATCAAGCTCCTAGCATTCCATTGAAGAATGTGAAAAACCATTGCTAGTCCTTTCCTTGTCCATTTCCTGTTGGTTCAACTGATGATAATAGTGTGTGGATCTGGTCTGCTTGTATTTCTTTCATATCAAGAAACCTTCCTG
This sequence comes from Garcialebias charrua, assembly GCA_038048925.1. Taxonomy (NCBI): domain Eukaryota; kingdom Metazoa; phylum Chordata; class Actinopteri; order Cyprinodontiformes; family Rivulidae; genus Garcialebias; species Garcialebias charrua. The sequence goes on along the minus strand of JBBPBX010017202.1, from coordinate 13,902 downwards.
CTGCTTCCACAATTGTTTTTATTTTATCAATTTTGTTTTTCATTTGTATTGTTACGTTAACAATATGACAGATAAATGCAAGAAACTTCTCCTTTTCCACTATCATTGATTTTTCATCGATTTTACATTTGTGATTGCATGTGGTATGTTCTGGTGCTGGTGGTATCGGTGACTTCTTCTGGTTCCTCTGATTATCATTTACGCTTTGCACCTTTCTCTGGATAATTTCTTCATTACGCACTTTTTTTGTTTCAACTATTCTCACCCTCTTCAGTGCTTCAGCGTATGATATTCTCTCTGTTATTTTAATTCTTTGGGCTTCTCTGGCTTCCTTCTGAACTATCAGACCGCCTGCCCCGGACTGAACAAGGACAACACACCACCAAAGCCACAGAGCTTGAATGTTCACCAAGAAGTTGCTAAACTTCATCATAATTAATGACCGACAGCTTTCAGCTGTAGAAAACAAAGGATTTCACAGCTTGATACTTGCAGCTAAGATATAGTTTACCCTCCAGGAGATATTTATCAGTACAACAGTAGACAATCATAAAAAATGTGAATTGAAAAATACAAGAAAATTATACAAAAAAGACAACAACAAAAAACAGCTACCGGTACATTATAAAGCGGTGTAAAATACTAAAAACAGGAAAATGTCTGTTGGTTTATGCCATGAACTTAGCAGATATAAAGCTATTTAATATGTTATTTAATTAGTTTATTAATTCATTTAAAAGAGACAAAATAAAAAAAAATCATCAAAAAAACATTGAATGAAAAGAGTGCAGAAAGAAGGGAAAAAAATCTTATATCTCTCCCTTTATTTAAAGAAAATATTTACATGTATAAAATAACTTTAAACAACCAATCACTTAAATTAATCACTTTAATATCCACTTTAAAGCTAGGAATAAAAAACAAATTTTCTGTTAGCAGAATTTAATTCTAACTTTGAAATTTACCCAACATTGATAAAACTTACCTCAAGTTGCCTTTTTGGACATAAATGCATATATTTGTACACACTGTACTTGAGAGGAGATTATTACAGCCTCACATAAATTAGAAAATAATGATGATGATATCGTAACAGGATCAGTATTGACAGATACCCAGATTTAGGTATCGGGATCGGATTGGAATTTAAAACAAATGTTGATCGGTGCATCCCTATGTCTATGCTGGTGAAGATTGTCAGTCGTCCAGGACATGATAAAATCAAAAAGGCGTTCAATACAGAAATATAGTCCAGCTGTTTCTGTATTGAATTCCTTTTGATCCCTATGTATAACTGAACTTTTTACCTCTTTCAACTGGCCAGTCAGCATGCAGTGAAATGGCCATGTGCGGCAGGTGTAGTATGGCAAGCCATGTTTGCATATATTGGATCGTCGGCCGTGTGCGTCCCTGACACAATAAAAAGCCCAATACTGACCCAGCCCGCACATTAAGCACATTATTATAGCCTGGTCTGAATCCAGGTCGGGCGGGGCTGGGCTTCGGGTTTGGGTTGCTGCTCTACTTAAGGTTTTTCTGGGGGAGTGGTGGTGCAGAGGTTAGAGACGGTGAGCCTGTGATTGGAAGATCGCGGGTTCAAGCCCCGGTACCGACAACATCAAAAAATGTGGGTGGAAAAAGGTGAAACACCCACACCTGCCTCCACCCTCATTCACACCACTCTGGGCCCCTGATCAAGGCCCTCAACCCCCACCATCTGCTCCCTAAAAAAACAGGTTTCTCTTGAAAATGAGTTCTCGTGGCTCAATGAGACTACCTGGATAAATAAAGGGTAAATAAAAAAAATATTGACATCTTCCTATTCACAGACACTGGTGATTCTGTGCTCCTTCTCTTACTGGATCTCACATCTGCTTTTGATATGATCGACTATGAGATCCTCATTGTAAGGTTGGAGCAGTGGGTGGGCATCACAGGGTTAGCCCTCGAATGGTTTAGATCAGGGGTGTCAAACTCATTTTGATCTTGGGGGCCGCATACAGCTTAATCTGATCTCAAGGGGGCCAGACCAGTATACTGTACTCATTCCAAAAGTCCACTTTTTTCTTTGTATTAGTGCAAAGAATAAATAAATTATAAAAATATTTACATTAAATTAATTGTCCTTTTACACTTTTACTCAGTTTAACATTTAAGTGCATTACACATTAAAAAACTGATCAGTGATTGCACATTTTAAAACATTTAGTCAACTGTTTTGTTAAATACCCTGATGCATGCTCAATAATCCAGGTAGAAAAATCTAAAAAAGCTAAGTCTGGTCCTCTGGACATTAAAACAAAAACAGTTTTGTTAAAACATTTTCCTGCATGTTAAAAATGCATCAAACCCATCAAAATTTAGAAATGAATGAATTTTACATCCATTTTCCACATCTAGGAAGCAATTGTGAACACATAAAATGAGCGTTGCAGTCAACAGGCACATCAGAAGCTCTGATGGTGAGTGGTGAGAGAAAAACTGCAAATTCTGTCTCGAGTTCACCTTTGTGAACGCCGACATGACTGCGGCTTCGTGCACTCGGCCCATCTTTTAAGACGTGTGCGTAATTTCAATCATGTTGTATTGTGCCCTGTCAATAAAGATATATTCTATTCTTCTAAAGACCTGAAATCGTTTCTCAAACTCCCTCAGCAACCCTGAAATCTTGTTTTTGTCCTGTTTCACATCAGGAGGAACGCTTGCTGTGCACACGAAGACAGGGAAAATGAGCAGAGTCTGTTGCTATCTGCTGCATCTCCCATACTAAAACACAGCGCCGCTGGGTCCTAGAGGCAGCCGTTTTGAGTAGGACAACATAGGAACTGACTAAAACACAGTGCCTCTAGCAGACAACATAGGAACTGCATATTTTTAAGAAAATAGCGTTTATTCTTTTTTAAAATAATTCAGATTTATCCGCGGGCCGACTAAAACCCCCTGGCGGGCCGTATGTTTGACACCCCTGGTTTAGATCCTACCTCGCTGACAGGTCCTTCTGTGTCTCCATCAAAGATTTGAGTATAGCCTCGTTATACCTTAGTTAGCTTTTAGTTCAAACTTAGTTATCCTTTATTGTTTGTTTGTTTGTTTGTTTGTTTCTACATGGTGATGTCATCAGCACATGTTCTAATGTATTATAACATGTGCTGATGACATCACCACCATCATATATAAGAGCTACCCAAACAGTAAGCCTTGGTTGAATGCAGAGGCTCACACCCTGCTGGAAGCCAAGGACAATGCCTTCAGGTCTGGAAACTCACAGGAGCTGTAAAGGACAAGGAAAGAGCTGTTTGAGGGCCAAAATCAAAAAAGGCGTTCAATACAGAAATAACTGGACTTTCTTTGTAACAGAAAATGTTTCACTTCTCATCTGAGAGGCTTTCTCAATTTCTCAAAAGAGGGCCAAAGCCACAGATGCACAGAGGATCCAGGGCCAATTCACTTCACAAGACCCACGAAACATGTGGAGAGGCATTAAGTGTATAACACTATAAAGGCAGAGATGCACAATGCCCTAGGGACTCATCACTGCCTGATGCCCTCAACAAGTTCTATGTACGCTTTGAAGACCTGAACAGACCGCCCAGCACCAGACTCACGTCACCACCAGAAGAAGAGTTTCTCAGCGTGACCTCAGCAGAAGTAAGGAGTACTTTCAGGAGGATTAATCCTCACTGGCCCAGACAACATCCCCAGGAAGGTGCTGAAAGACTGATGATCAGCTCTGCAAGGTGCTGGCCAACATCTTTAACTCCTCCCTCACCCTGGCAACAGTTCCCACTGCCACTATCATCCCAGTCCCAAAGAGCTCTGCAGTGACTGGTCTAAATGAGTATGGGCCAGTAGCCCTCACCCTGATAGTCGCTAAATGCTTTGAAAAACTGGTCATGACCCACATCAAAACAACCATCAACATCAGCAAGGACCCTCACCAGTACACATACTGCGAGACTCAATCAGCAGAAGACACCATCTCCTCTGTGGTCCACACTGCTTTCACCCACCTATAGAAGAAGAATTCCTACGTCCGTATACTCTTTGTGGACTTCACGTCTGCTTCAACACCATGATCCCCCAAACTCTGATAGACAAACTATCCACACTTGGACTAAGCCCCTCCATTTGTAACTGGGTACTAGACTTCTTAACAAACAGACCACAGTCATACCATACCATACCATTTTATTTATAAAGCACTTTAAACAGGAACAAGTCCACACCAAAGTGCTGGACAAACAAACACGCAACAGGCAACACAGACAATGAAGTACAACACGAAAAACATAAAAACATTGCAGATCATAAATAAAACGATCCAATACAAATCAGCTGGCATTGAAAGCGATGGAGTAGTAGTGAGTTTTTAACCGGGATTTGAAAACCGAGAGGGAGGGGGCCTGTTTGATGAGCAGCGGTAACTCGTTCCAGAGTCTTGGGCCTGCTACAGAGAACGCCCTGTCACCCCTGCGCTTAAGGCGAGTTTCTGGAACTATTAAGAGTACCTGATCCTCTGACCTCAAAGCACGTGGAGGGACATATGGGTGTATCAGTCAGTGAGGATCCACAACTTCTCCTCCTCCACCATAACCCTCAGCACTGGCTCTCCTCAAGGATGTGTGTTGAGCCCTCTTCTGTTCACTCTGCTCACATATGACTACGCACCTTCCCATCCAGGCTGTCATATTGTTAAGTTTGCAGATGATACAGCTGTGGTGGGATGCATCACAAACAATGATGAGTCCAGCTACAGGCAGGAGGAGGAACACCTGGAGAGCTGGTGCAAAGAGAATAATCTTCACATGAATATGAAGAAGACAAAGGAGATAGTCGTGGACTTCAGGTGGAACAAACTCCACCCCACCCCCCCTCCATGAATATAAGATGATCTGCGGTGGAAGTGGTCTCCAGCTCCAATACTTGGATGTGCACCTCAAGAACAACCTCAACTGGAGCAACAACACCACCAAGAAAGATCATCAGAGACTCTACTTCCTCAGACGGCTGAGACGAGCTGGTCTGAGCAGCCCAGTTCTCACCTCCTTCTACAGGTGTGCAGTGGAGAGCATCCTGTGCTCCAGCATCAACGTGTGGCATGGAGGCTGCACAGCTGCAGAGAGGAAAGCTCTGCAGAGAGTGGTGAAGGCTGCACAGAAGATGTTGGAGTCAGTCTCCCCACCATCACAGACATCTACACCTCCAGATGCAGGAAAAGAGCCACCTGCATCATGAAAGACCTCACTCACCCAGCACACTCACTCTTTGCCCCACTCCCCTCAGGACGGAGGTTGAGGAGCATGAAATGTAGAACCACTAGACTGAGGAACAGCTTCTACCCTGAGGCTGTTAGACTCATGAATATCTTACCAGGATAATCACTGTGAAAAATTACAGTGGGAAAAAAAACTGGGGGGAAAATGGCTGCAATGCCACTTGGTGGTTTATATGTGCTGCTGACTATCCATGATGCTGATCTGTTTCATGTTGCTGTGTTCATTAGTCCTCATCTGCTCACACAGACTCATGTTCATGCTACTGTTGTTTTGGTGCATTGCTTTTGTACTACTAGTGCTTAGTGTATTCTTAGTCTTGTGTATTCTTACTTTAGTGAATCTAGTACAGTATATTCTTAGTTCATGACTCGGATCTTACTAATCTTTTTCTTAACAATTTGTATTTTTGTTGGATGTAACTGGGACCCTGTGTACATAGTTTCATTCCACCTCATGTACCACATGTAATGTGAACGACAATAAAAATCCTTGAACATTGAATGACCAGATGAATGTATGGATGAATGGATAGATGTATGGATGGATGGATGGTTGAATGAACAAATTGATGGACAACAGGATGGATGGATGGTTGGATTGATAGACGGATGGATAGTTGGACAGATGAACTGATGGTTGGAAGGATGTTGGATGGACAGGCGGATGGATGACAGACAGATGGATGACAGGCGGATGGATGACAGGCGGATGGATGGACAGGCGGATGGATGACAGGCGGATGGATGACAGGCGGATGACAGATGGATAGATAGATAGATGGATAGATAGATAAATAGATAGATAGATAGATAGATAAGATAGATAGATAGATAGATAGATTAAAAAACTCAGCCTTAAAGGAGGCCATCTTTGTGAAAAGAAACCGTCCATCATTAAACCTACATATCTACATATCTAAACTTATATCCCCGCATCCATTTGTGTGTGGTTGTGAGTGTAGCAGTATGACCTACGGTCATTGAATGCACCACACATGCGGTGATGTGATTGGTGGGTCTGGGGCTACTTCCGGTATAAAAAGGGGTAGTCCTCATTGGTTGATACACGTCATCCGTGCTGGCTGTGTCGCGCTAGCGTTGCGCTAGCGTTGAGGTGCAGGGTCGCGATGATCCACTGTTCTCGCGACATGTATGAGTTTCCTGTTTCCCTCTGCTGTTGAGGTGGAACACGCTGCTGCTGTTTGTCCTTTGCTACGTCTACTTCCTGTTGTCCGTGGCGACGTCTACTTCCTGGTTGTCCGTGGCCGTGTGTCTGCGGCGGTCTGGACTGTCCCGACTGGTTCTGCTCCCCATCCGGGTCGTCCCTCGCCTGCCGGCTGGTCCTGGGACTGTTTGGGGCCCGCTGTCTGGACGGCGCGGCGTGGGCTACGTCACGCGTCCTGCGGGCCGAGCTGAAGCCGACTGGCCAGCTCAACCTCTCACACAGGCGTCGGTTGGAGTGACGTCTTTGGGGGTGCAGCGGATTTCACCAGGGTGGACTTTGGACTGATCGATAAAAGGATCTCTTCAGGCGGTGACAGTCGTCTTGTTTTGGTGTGTGTGTGTGTGTGTGTGTGTGTGTGTGTGTGTGTATGTGTGTGTGTGTGTATGAGTTCCTTCCTGTTTTTAGAATATAGATGTGAATTGCACTTTGATAGAAATGAGCTAGAATTGCCCTTTTTAAAACTGTATTTTAAATTTAGTATTTTCTTAAACAAACTACTGTGTAATTTATTGGTGTGTGTGTGAAATTGTCTCTGCCTCATCTGCAACGGGTCTATGTGCCTTAAGGGTAATTTTTAGTAAAGTTTTTAACCAAATTCACTTATTTTATTAAAAATAGATTTATTTATTTTTTAAACTAAAGTTCCCTATTTTTAATCAATACCCGTCCGGCTACATTTGGCGTTGTTTGGTAGTTTTTGCAGTTTTGAGGCTAGGACATTTTTACTATTTTTTTTTTTTAATTGTGACCAAGCAGTGAAATGTTTGTGTGTGCAGTGTGATAAGGACAAACAGCAGCAGTGCACCTGTTAACTCATATATATATATTTTTTAAGAGACCAGCATGCCTCTACTGTGGCGCTGGTTATGGAGTGGCTCTCTGGTTTAAAGTGCCATGTTCGCTGTGTCCCGACCCTGATGGCAAGCTGGATCGACGGGACGTCGATTCAGTTTTCGGGGGTGAATGTAGCAGTATGACCTACGGTCATTGAATGCACCACACATGCGGTGATGTGATTGGTGGGTCTGGGGCTACTTCCGGTATAAAAAGGGGTAGTCCTCATTGGTTGATACACGTCATCCGTGCTGGCTGTGTCGCGCTAGCGTTGCGCTAGCGTTGAGGTGCAGGGTCGCGATGATCCACTGTTCTCGCGACATGTATGAGTTTCCTGTTTCCCTCTGCTGTTGAGGTGGAACACGCTGCTGCTGTTTGTCCTTTGCTACGTCTACTTCCTGTTGTCCGTGGCGACGTCTACTTCCTGGTTGTCCGTGGCCGTGTGTCTGCGGCGGTCTGGACTGTCCCGACTGGTTCTGCTCCCCATCCGGGTCGTCCCTCGCCTGCCGGCTGGTCCTGGGACTGTTTGGGGCCCGCTGTCTGGACGGCGCGGCGTGGGCTACGTCACGCGTCCTGCGGGCCGAGCTGAAGCCGACTGGCCAGCTCAACCTCTCACACAGGCGTCGGTTGGAGTGACGTCTTTGGGGGTGCAGCGGATTTCACCAGGGTGGACTTTGGACTGATCGATAAAAGGATCTCTTCAGGCGGTGACAGTCGTCTTGTTTTGGTGTGTGTGTGTGTGTGTGTGTGTATGTGTGTGTGTGTGTATGAGTTCCTTCCTGTTTTTAGAATATAGATGTGAATTGCACTTTGATAGAAATGAGCTAGAATTGCCCTTTTTAAAACTGTATTTTAAATTTAGTATTTTCTTAAACAAACTACTGTGCAATTTATTGGTGTGTGTGTGAAATTGTCTCTGCCTCATCTGCAACGGGTCTATGTGCCTTAAGGGTAATTTTTAGTAAAGTTTTTAACCAAATTCACTTATTTTATTAAAAATAGATTTATTTATTTTTAAACTAAAGTTCCCTGTTTTTAATCAATACCCGTGGAGCATGCATAAGTGAATAAGGCTTCTCTAATAGAACATTCAATAGCGACCGTGAAACATCAGAGATCCGCCCCCCAAGCCCCGAGGCAGATATAAGGGGGACCAGAGACCAAGACCCTAAGAAGGACCCAGAGCGCAGAGCCCCCAGGGCCATCCAAACATGACGAGCCACTCACCCACCCCCCAGATCCGACCATAGGGTAGAACCGGAAGACGCCCACCAACGACTATACACAATGACCCCCCCGGGGCCCACAGCGACATACTCACAGGCTCCCGTCGGAACCCGCTGCACCGACGTAGCCCCAGGCCTAGGCACCAAGGCTCGAGCACCGGGGACGCCCACCCCTCAGGCCCCAGCCTGACGGGACCAAAGGACCTGAGCCCCACCAGGCAGCCACCCGGCCGAGCCGACATACGCCCAAGCGCCCAACCCCCGACACCTAGGGCCCCAAGCGTGCCGACAGGCAAAGCCACAGCCAACTAAGGGGGCCACGCGCCAGGGGCGCCACACCAAGCAGCCCCAGCTGTATCAAAGAGGGGACAGACTACGACCCGGCCTGACAAATAGATATTCATACACAAACACAATCACACAGACCCACCCTCATCCTCACCCTCACTCACTCAAGGACATACAATAACAGCACATTACATTCATAATCCAGTTACTCACTCTATACCCCCCCAGGTCCAAGTCATGTACCAGCCCCCTACTTGGGGCAGCCCACGCCCAAACCCAGGAGGTAGGCCCATTTTTTCTGGGGTGGAGAGGAGCCGATATCCAAGATCCGGCCCAACCCGCACCCAGCCGACAGGACAGGACACCCAAGCGGCCCCAGGGAGGTGCAGTGCCAGTCCCGTCCACGGCAACCCCCCAGGCCCCGAACCCCCCAGAGTCCAGGACAACACCCGACGGCCTGCCACTCTACCAGACCCCACCCCCAGAATGGCAGCCAGGGAAGCAGGGGGTAATAAAAGAAAATAATAAAAATAAATAAATAAATAATATTAGACCCCGACACATACACCCCCACCCCCAGATGTGCTGTTGATGTGTGTTGTTGTAAAGTGCTAAAAAAAAGGAAAGAAGGAGCAGAGGTTGGCATAATGCCAGTTTCCCCCCCACCCCAACTCTAACCCAAGCCCTTACTGACTAATGCATCATTTGGAAGTGAGCACAGGCACCGGATACGAGAGTAGTGTCATCCCGCCACCCATAACCACAGTGCCCACCCCAGGTTCCTATGTGAATGTCATGAGGATGTTATGAGTGAATGTCTAAGGTGTATATTAAAATTGAGTCCCAGGTGGTTCTGAACAACAGAGATGTAAAAATGTTGCAGCACACCCAAGCCTCAAAATCCCTACATGTATTAATTTTGAAATGAAGAGGGCGGAGGTGCGCGGTGAGGGATGGGGAGAAGAATAACTGCTGGAACAAATGCTCCCGCAGAGAGTCAGCTCCCCCGCTGACCCAACATACCCCCCCAGCTCACCAAGGTCCACCCAAGGAGCGAGGCCAAACACCTCTCCGACCGTCAGACCGTTGAGCTCCAGACCAGAGAGGGACAGGGCCACGAAGGCCACCAACAGCCCACACACCTCTGGGCGCAGTAATTCGCCGTCCAAGAGGACGCCAAATCCCACATGAACGACCTGGCCAAGAGCGCCCACCTTACCACCGACAGAGCCAGGAAGTACCAGGACCGAGCCCCCACCATAGAGAAGGGCCAGCCAACCGGCCATGCATGGTCCCAGACCATCATCAAGGACATCCACCCAGTCCCCACCCCAGAAGAAATACTCAATCAATCAATCAATCAATCAATCAATCAATCAATCAATCAATCAATCAATCAATCAATCAATCAATCAATCAATCAATCACCTTTATTTAACCAGGTAGAGCCCGTTGAGATCGAGATCTCTTTTACAAGGGTGACCTGGTCAAGTGGTCAGCAGCACACGTCACATTGGCAATAGGCATTTGCACTTATCAAAAGAAAATAAAGAAAACTACAATCACAGTAAACAGATGTTGACAGTTCAAAACCAACAGGATATGACAGATTTCTATATACATTATATACAAAACAAGCAGACAGACCTCGGTTGGGTAAATAAAGTTAAAAAATCAACAATGACATGTATATTGGATAAGTAGTGGTTAGAAACATCTGCAATGGTCAAGTTTCTTGATGACATTTTCTACTACGGTTGACATAAAGGATCCAGGAGAGATGAATGTTGATAGTTTCAGATCTTTCTGTAAGTTGTTCCAGGCTGAGGGGACGGCGAAGCTGAACTCTTTTTCCTAGTTCAGTTCTGACAGGAGGAACTGACAGGAGGACTAAATCGTTAGAGCGCAGGGAGTAATGACTGTGTGATGTTTGTATTAAGGAGGTGAGGTATGACGGGACTAGGTTTAGGAGGGTCTTGTAGATGAAGGATATCCAGTGAGTGTATCTGCGAGTGCTGAGAGATGATATAAGCTCACAGTGATGAGTGCGATAACTGGAGTCAGTAATGAACCGAAGGGCACCGTGGTAAATGGAGTCTAAGGACTGTAGGTATTTTGATGCAGCACTCATGTACAGCACGTCACCATAATCTAGTATTGGCATGAATGTTGCAGCTACTAATGTTCTCCTGGCTTTGCATGAGAAGCAGGATTTGTTTCTGAAGAAGAAACCTAGCTTCAGTTTGAGTTTAGTGGCCATTTTGGAGATGTGGGTTTTAAAAGACAGTTCAGTGTCAATGTTGAAACCTAGATATTTGTAGGTGGAGACCATTTCTATTTGTTTTCCCTCTTGGGTTCCAATTTGAGGTGGGTTCTCTGGTTGCTGCTTTCTGTTGGCAAGAACCATGACTTGCTTTTGTCGGCATTTAGGACCAGTCTAAGTTTTTGCAGCCGTGACTGAATAATATTAAAAGCGTCCTGAAGAGAGGTGAAAGCTTGGCTGAGGGAGGAAGAACAGCAATAGATGATGGTGTCATCTGCGTAATAATGGTGGGAGGCATTTGACAGATCACTGCAAAGATCGTTGATGTATAGGGAGAAAAGAATGGGACCCAAGACAGAACCCTGTGGCACCCCTTTCACAACATCATCCATACTACTACTACTAACATCCACTCCATACTACACCTACCCTTCATACTAACCACTCTCAAATAATAATAATAATAATAATAATAATAATAATAATAATAATAATAATAATTAATTCAATTTATAACGCACTTTTCATTACTGAAAATCTCAAAGTGCTACACATATATTGAATGCTACACACATTCATAAACCTGTAAGAATTATGAGGAGGTCAATATTAATACTGACCTCTTTATCCTTAATTAATCTACTTATTCAGATTGAATAGTAAATTCACGGATTCTGTTCTTTTTCAGTTTACCCAATATTTCTGTGATCTTTATGATGGATAAATACACAAAGCCATTAAGTGACAAAGACGTTAACTTAGTTTGATATGTCAAAGAGACACTATCATTTATTTAAAATAAATCAACTAAATTAACACCATTACACTTGATTGACATGATTTCACTTTCTTTCAATTCAAATACGTCAGCACACTTAAATTTAACACAACAGACATAAATATTAGATGTTAAGCATATTTAGTCTGTGGGCTCTTTAACTTAAAAAATATAGTTTCCAGCTTAGATAGAGAGGGAAAGATTTAGGAGGAGAAATGGAGGAAGAAAAGTTAAGAGTCAGGGAGTTATCTTGATGTGTTTAACCAGAAACATGGCAGTTCTCCGGCCGATTAAAGCTACACGTTGGTACCCTTGGCAAAGCATTTGACGACTTGTTACCTCGTGAAGATGGTCAGTCTCCCTCGGTCCAGTTTGGTCAGTTCGTTTACCATTCTCAGCGTCTCCAGACGTGCGCCTTGACTCGAACCGAAAGTAACGGCAGCTCCTGGTGCTGTTGTTCAAGATAAGACGTTCCTTAAAGGAATGTCAATAAAAGAGAGCTTTTCAGCTGTTGAAGATGGCTTATAACTTGGCATGTTATAAGTCTTTAACTGAATGACATGGTCATTAGCGTGTTGACCAGACGATCATCAGTTCTTTGGAGAAGACCATAGTTTGAGGCTTACTCCAGCAGACTTCCAGAGAAAGTAAGATGTGAAGGTTTTAACTGAGACGTGACCCAGAAAATGTGTTCTTTCTGATTGGCCGAATGGCATCATAAGTTGATGTGAGGATGACATCAACATGTTGAAAGGGGGTCAAAAGATTAGTTTGTCAGAAAGATAAAGTGTTAGTTTCAGATGTCAGCATTTTATCATAAAACTGATTCCTTTGCTTTAACACTTTAACAAAATACTGTTGGTTTGATTAAAACAACGTCATTAAGCATCACATATGGGACCTATTAATGATAATAGCTTGATTATTAAATAGGACAAAAACAAAAGTCTTTGGGTGTCTAGATTGTCCTGAGCTCAAGCTAAAATGAATGAGATAAAGTGTTCCTTTTATCTTCACATGCAAGTTCGAGAGGAGAGGAGAAATCCTCCATGTACAACATTTTGAATTAAGCAGAGTATTTGATTTATCTGACATTAAAATGTACTGATGCTCTTACAAATAAAATTATTCATTTGATAACATTTGAATTAACAAAATTAAAAGAAGTCTCTGTGACCCGAGATTGCACCTTTGACACAGCAGTGAAACACAGTTTAACTCTCACAGAATAACACAGCTTAAAAGCACACATCATGAAAATGACAAAAGTTATTCTTTTGATCACATCAGCCTAAAATCAAAGATAGAAATAGTCTCTTATTGGTGACTATGTTATCAGATTATAGCTAAATGAATAATTTTGTAGTAAATGTCTTGCTTTACTGAGAGGTCAGTAAAGGTCATCACTGGACAGTTCAAAAACCTTAATTTGACCCTGGGTAGGTCCACTACATCTCCCCCCTTTTGGAAGCCATCGCCAGTCCTTGGGGATGGGGTCCAACACGAAAGGAAACCTTGAACTGTCTTTGATCTTGAAGTAATCCAGCAAGTGGAAAAGAAAAATCAAAAATTATAATCCCATAAAGTTTTTTGAAATTCCATACTGTTCGGAGGTAATCCCATTGCGAAAAGCTTTTAATCCCTTGGAAAACTGAGTCTGTTAACTCTTGGCAAACAAAGTCTGTGATCCCTTGGAAAGCAAAGTCTTATAATCCACAGCGGTAATTCCACAGCAGTAAATCCACAACGATTAGTTTTGTCGATTGCATCAGCACCAATTGTTTTTATCAGCATGTAGAGGGGATCCCTCGATTGACGCAGAGGAGGCGACCCTTGGATGAAGGTTGAAGACCAACGTTGAAGTAGCATGTCCCCACATCGAAGGTTGAAGGCTGGTTGGTTTCCAGTCCGTGCCACTCTGGTTCTATGTGTCATGCATTTATGTGGTTTTTAAGGTGGGCTTATGATTGGGATTTTACATTAAGCCTTACCTATATGCACCTGGTATGTAAG